>VZRW01001891.1:40669-70214 GCA_013398125.1 Aegotheles bennettii | reverse complement strand
AAAAGAAAGAAAAAAGGGAAAAAACACACAGAGATATCCTGAGAAACAGATTTATAAAAGGTATCTAGCTCACTGTGGTAGGTAGCTGCTGAATTCTCACCTCCAGCAAAACAGTTCTAGCCGGAGCAGGGGTGGGATGGGGAGCCAAAGCATCCAGCCTGAGGCTGCTTGCTAGAGCTGCACCACAGCTGCCCCTGCCATGGCAGAGTCTTACTGGAGACCCTCTGCCCCCTCAGTCCCTGCTGCTGCAGGCTCCCACACTGGGCAGCAACGTGGTTCAGTGCTTCCCACCATGGCTCAGGCTTCCTGGTGGTGTCTGAGCTCTGCACAGAGCACGTCTTTGATTTCTTAATTGGCCATGGAGAGTCATGGCTGAGAGGTCTGTATGAAGCAGCATTTTCCTTCTCAAGAGCCAAGCATGCCAAGGCAGCTGTTCGGCCACAGCGGCATAAGGACTCTGTAACGCAGAGCTGGAGCTGGCCCACATGCAGCCCGGAGCTCTGCTGCAGAGGTGCTGGGCCAGCCCGTCAGTGTGGGGTTGTAATAGGGCCTGTCAAGGGATTATGTCCAAAAAGCAGAAGTGCAGTACAGCAGAGTTGCAAGGAGTATAGTTATTCCTTTGTTCAGGCTGAGAGAGGTTTTCTTCTGTTCCAGGACCCGTGTTATCAGGGTTTGGGACATGCTGAGCTTTGTGTGTTTCCGAAGATGTGCACGACAAAGGCTGGCACTTCAGCAACCTGTGCTTTGCTGAAAACTACAGCATGTTTGTTCAGCCATTCAGAACAGTGTCTGGGAAGCCCGGCTCTGAAGGGCAGTACACTTCCCTCAGAGCAGGGCTGGCTCCCAAGCGATAAGCCGAACAGATAATAAACAGTAGCGATGAAAAATGTGGTTACATTCTCAAAGAATATTTGATTCTTGACCTGTGCATGAACACAATACTGAGGACAAATCTTGTTTAGTCTTTTCCTACATATCTATAAAGCCTGTTGTGTGCCTCAAAGTCAGTACTGGGGGGAGATTCAGTTTTAATGACTTTCTGAGCTAAATTTCGGCACTTTGCCTGATTAGAAATTTCTTTCACTGATATGTATATACGTTATGTATGTGTGTGTGTACATATAGATGCTTGAAAAATACTCCCTTATCTTAGCACACTAGAGAGTGATCGGGTGGTGTTGGTGTGCCTGGTCAAGCTGAGGTATGTAACCATGGCCCTAGTCTCATATCTTTTTGCTACTGAAGAATGTGAATTTCCCCCTCCTGACTGATCACAAAATTATTTTATTGTCTTATAAAAATGCTGTCCTAGCACATCTTCCTTACCACTGTGGAGCAATGTTCCTATAGTCTGTTTCTAGAAATGAAAATTGGGACAGTGCAAAGCCTGTCTTCTGTCTGGGCAAGAGGGCCTGGGAAAGTACGACCTTCTGAATTGAACTATGCCCCACAAAAAGCTGCACATAATGTCATTGAATCACTGCTTATCTGAGAATAATCACTACTCCTCTGAGAATAATAAACCCACTATGTGCCTACCTCTACTGCAATCTCTCAAAATCAGTTGCTTAACTGACGTTAGATCTGCTTGTTACTACAGAGCCACCCCACTCTTCCTGAGCTTGCCAAAAGAGCTCATTTCAAGTTAAATGATTGCATAAAGAAACAAATAAACCCAGAGGCAATTTTGACATTGCCATCATAGGTAGCTTACCTGTCACAGATTACTTGGAGTCTCTGAGGTCTCCTGGAAGCAACCAGTTCTAGAAAGCGTAATATGCAATCACAGGATTAAACGAAAATCAAGCCAAAAACCATTCTTTGAGCCCTTACAAAAAAAGCATACTCAGAATTTCAAAGGGCCCTATAGAATCTGTCATCTTAGTATTTATAAATATACATTATTCCTATAGGACTTGAGTACCAGCATTGATATTAATAAGGCTGTTCCAGTTCTGTAACCCTTTCCTTTCATACATCTGTGAATATAGGCCTTGGGCCTTCTGTTACAGTGTGAGTCTTAGCTTTGACTTCAATAAAAGCAGCATCAGTCCCTAAAGCCTTCGCATGAAGGAGGCAGAAAGAGGTTTGCAGGCCTGAATCCCCAGCAATTGTCTTGGCTTACCAAGAGGCTGCTGAACTTCATGTACTGCCCCGTGGGCACATCGGGCTTTTCTACATGGATCTGGCAGAAAGATTGAGGACAGAGCACAGGCACATTGGTCCCACTCTCTTCTTGCCCACTGCGTTTGTTGTCAATCCCTCACAAAGTTTTTCATTTATCAAGTTAACCATTTTCATGGACGCCTTGTACTTACTGATTCAAACATCTCTACCAGACTGGAACTTTGCAGAGTTTGCAGTTTTGTGAATGTTGTGGTGTTGTTGCCATTTGTCAAGGACACATTTCTAAACGTTGTGGAAAATGTAGAGGAATACATTCCTCAAATGTTTTCTTATGAAGCATGAATTTTCTCAGGCTTAGATATGAATGAATGGCTTAAGCCTGGAAGATTTCCCCTTAGAGCTGATCAACAGAGACATTTTCTTGCATCAGAAGGGGTACAGTTTCTACCCAACTACATTTTCCTGAGCACCATTTCTAACAGCAGAGATGAACAGTGCTCTGGAAAGGACAGCAGGAAGGGTGGTGTAGACCTCTTCTCCAGCCCAGCCCTGACAAACATTCCCCATGGCAGTGAGACCACCAAGAAGGCAAGTGCCACTGGTCTGTTGCCAGTAGACTTGAAGTTTGGCAGGGGCTTATGCTGCGCCATTGGAGAGCATCTGCCTTCCTTTCCTACCAGGAAGCACCTGCCACATCATTCAGGGACAGAAGCTGGAGTCCCCTCTGCCTTTGCCTGCGTGGCCATTTCCAGGGTGCCAGGCCCAGTGGCTTGGTCACTCAGCGTCTGACTCACTGCACAGACAATTTGAATAAGTGCAAATGACTGAACTTTCAGCACTTAACCTTTCCAGCAGCAATCTTTCACCATTAAGCCAGGCAAGCAGGTGTTAAACCTGTCTATCACAGTGTAAGAAACAGTTCACAATTTAAGTGTTCTCCTACACCCAAATACTAAGCTAACTGCTAAAGCAGTAAATGGTAATATAACCTGGGATGGGATTCATGACTCTTCAGGTGCCAGAGCGGGGAAAATATGGCCAATATATAGAAGCTATATGTTACTATCTTGAATAGCCCCTTCCCAAATCAATCACCAAGATTAACTCTGGCAGAACATTCCTCTTGGATCACTAATGATATTTTCTCTGGATCCTCTTTCCTTCAACTGTAACGAAAGTATAGAAATAAATTGTCCATATTGAGTAGAGATGTAAAGTTTCCAGGCAGAACAGAAGAAAAACAGTTTTTAAAATGGTTTGGAAATGCATAAGATTTTTTTGTATGAGGTAGAAATTTTTACGTCTTTACAGAGCTGGCCAAAAACTTTCAAGTGTTGTAACTTTCTGCCAGAAAATTTTGATTTGTGAGATGGAAACATTCCATGACAATATATCCATTTCCTTTAATATTTAATAAAAATGTCAAAATTACTTAAATATTGTACTTTAACTCCACTGAAATATTTTAACATTAATATCCTTTAATGAGTTTAACATAAAAGTTGAAAAATGCATGTTCAGTTGATAACAGCAGGGCAGAATGTTTCAATGATATCTAACTGAAATGTCATTTTGTTTTTGTGGAGAGCATTTTCAGGATTAACATTCCAAAGAAGAAATAGGATTTTCTTTACATTACAGATAGCAATATCAGCTTGCTTACTGAGAACTGGGGGGGAATACCAGAATTAGAGTCTTTGCTGTCTCAAGCAACCCTCTTGACTTAAATTTGTCATTTATATAACATGGAGATTGATAATTATTTACAAGGGGTGGTGTAAGAGCCAGTGAGCCAACTACTTCTGTTCCTGTCCAAACACATCTCTCAGTGGAGAATTCTGCTTGAGTGAGGACTGCCAAACTTGCCACTTTGAGTATACAGAGCTTTGATGATAAATGGAAGATATGGGTAAGAAAACACTGTGTCTCTTCTCCAGGATTTAATGCAGTTAACTAATCCACTTTAAATCAGTTCAGATTAATCTCCTGACTGACCCCATATAGACAAACCCTTAGAGAATGCCGAGGACCCATTGTGTAGAGCAGGGTAAGAACAGAGCGGTAAATATTTTCCCTACTGTAAGATTAAGACCAATCTGAATTTGTAAAACAACATAAACAGCTACTCCTTAAAGAGATAAAGAATATTTGGACATAATTCCAAAAAGTGGATGAACTGCTGATTCAATCTTCTTACAATGATGATATAGACATAAAATGGTGGGATTGTGTGGGGCTGATTGGCTTTTTCCACAATACGATTGGATCAGAAAGGTAGCGCGTGGTTTGTTATTTTCTATCCGTATGCAAGGCAGTGTTTGCTAGTGAGGAAGTACCTTCTTACATGAAAAACCAGGTGGAAGCAGCTAATGAACTGATAATGAGGCAAGCAAGCCAGAGGACAAAAGTTAACTTTTGTTAAACTTTTCTAATTGATGAAGAGTGAGAAAGAGGATGCCAAGTGCGATGGGGTTGCAGGCTCGAAGAGAAAATGTCTGTCATTAGTGAAATCTCTGTGGCTGCAGGACAGAAGCAGAGCTCTGTCTGTGTGGCAGGCTGGAATCTGCAGCCGTGCCCACTGCCAGGCAGATAGGAAGTTTCCCTGCAGCCTGGCCAGCGTGTGCTGCACATTAGTTCTAGTGCTGCTCTTCCCTGTGGGATCCAAGCCACGTGCAGTTTATTATGACAATAAAAATTTCATCGTTTTAGAATTCAGTTTCCAGCCATCGGCATAAAAAGTGAGATTAAAAAAAGGGGGGCGGGGGGGGGGGAACCCCCCCACACTCGGAGTGCAGACTTGATCTGCGTTCTCAAAAATATCATTTGAAGTCTGCGGTTCAGAGCCTGCTGCTTGTTGCCTCCATCTGCTGGTGACATTTTGGAAACGCAATAGGTACTAAAAATCCGTAGTCGGGAGCAGAGGTTGACTCTGGAAAGCTTCTAAATCTCATTCAGCGCAGCAAAGCCTGCAGATAAGTGAAAAGCTAGGCTTAATTTAAAAGTCATTGCTGCGTCTGAAAAAGCCCAGTGTAAAACCTGTGTCTGCTGAGATGATACTACCTGTCATAGGAAACATCATTAGTCAGCCTGTGCGATAAATCAAGGAGTGAAGCTCGCTCATAGTGAGCTCACCATGTTATAAACAAATAAGCACTGTTCCCTGCTGTTTGATATCCAAATGTCAGAAAAAGGAAACAAAAAACAACTTGGTGCACTGGGCGCTCCAGTATTCCCAGTCTGGCAAAAGCAGTCTGGCTTAATGTCATGGGCTGTGATTCCTAATCCTTTCCTGCCCTTGACCCCTGCTGTCTAGATTCAAACTTGTAACCATTAATGGGGCTGGATCAAAACACTGGCCTTCTGGTGTCACCAATGGTGTTTAGAGGGGATTTAAACTCCCTGCTTTTCAGCACAGTGAAATGAACACAGCAGTAGATTAATGCAAGGATTTGAGCTCACACAGCATGAGAGCTTTCAAAAATAGTGTTAACAGAGCTACAACTGCCTCTTTCAGGGGAAGCAAAATGAGGGGAACAGAACAAATGAACAAACACAGGGCAAAGCCTTGTCGCTATGAGCAGGGCTTCTAAGCCTGGGGAGCCAGAGAGAGGGCCAGCGAATGCACCGAGGTGTGAGGCAGGAGCTCTCCCAACCCCTCATGTTCTGCAGGAACCTGTTCTCAAGCCAGGGCTGGGATAAAACTGTGCCTTCAGGCCCCACGGCTGTGTATAATTCCCTACCCCAAGTGTCTCTCCTGCAGAGAGGGGGCGAGATCGGAAGCTGCAGGGTTGGCCACAGCTGCTCACCCAACCTTCCTGTTCAGCTGGGGTCAAGCACAGGTTGAGATTTTGGCAAACTGTGGGCAATGGTTGTGAGGCCCATTTTTTAACTTCTTTGTGCAAGAAGGCACAGGGGCATAGGGTGAATAAATACTCCCTTGCACATTCTGTTCCTTGCCAGTTTCCCATAGAGGGGGCAGGGGAGATGCTCT
Source organism: Aegotheles bennettii (assembly GCA_013398125.1). Lineage (NCBI taxonomy): Eukaryota > Metazoa > Chordata > Aves > Caprimulgiformes > Aegothelidae > Aegotheles > Aegotheles bennettii. Next base: position 64,096 of record VZRW01001891.1, on the reverse strand, counting down.
TCCTCCTGCTGCCCTGCGTGTGCCTGGCTCACAGACCCCACAGCCCATGCTGTATATCCTCTTCAGACTCTGCAGCAGGATATGCTCAAACCCACAGTAGTGACAGGAAAGCATCTAAAGGTTTCCAGCTTTCATTTCAAAGATTCCTACGAACCCACCTGGTGCAGGAACCCTTCCAGTAACAACCTCAGTCTGGGGCTGAGCCTACACTGCTGAATCCAGTGGGAGTTTTGCCATCAACTTCAATGAGAATAGGATCACACCTCAGTGCTTTGTTTTGCTCGTGTTCATTCCTTGCCTCGGGCAGGAACCTGTTTGTTTGTTTGCTGCCTGCACTCACTGCGAACATCAATAGGACTAACAAAAAGCATTCAAGCCATCAGATTTGGGGAAGCACTCCAAAGTTTGTTTGCTTATCTGAACCATCCCAGGCACTCAGATTCGCACAACTGGGCTGGAAATAACCTCAAGAGAGAAGGTTTTCTCAGGCAGGCTTCACAGCTTCCACTGTGCTGAGCGTATCCTGGAGGGAGAAAACAGCACTTGTGCTTCAGGGAAGAGAGGGGAAGTGCACAGGAGTGTATGAATGGCAAATAACCTTAAACAAGGAGACTAATTTGCCTTCCTACCAGCAGCCCATCAAAAACTGACTTGATTTGGTTTGTTACTAGGGCAAATAATCCAACCCTATATGACTAATCTTCTATCCAGACTGGTTTGTATAATCCAGGTGTGAGATTAGTGCTTGGTTCCAGTACGTGGCTGGAGCAGCTTGGAACCCCTTAGGCAGGCTTTGAGAAGGAGAAAGGGACACTGCCTCTCCAACTGGAACAGCTATAGCCCCAAACACTGGCTCAGCACCCCTCTCCTGTGTGTTTGCTAGCATGGTGCGATGCTCCCACAGGAAGGTGTTCCCTAACTCCTGCATTTCTGTCTGCTCCAGACACAAAAGGCACCAGCATCACAGGATCACAGCATAGCACGGGTCATTTCTGCCCTGCAGGAAGGGAAACTTTCTATCCAGCCTGAAAGCAACCTAGACTTGAAAACTGCTTATGATGACTAGACTTGTGACTATAACTGGAGCTATTTCGATGCTGCCTAGATGCCTGTCCTCTCTCTCCTAGCCCTGCCACTGGCACCTTCCACCACAGCAGAGGACAGCACTGCTACTCAGACAAAACTCACACATTCTCTGTTATCTGTAGTAGTTTCTTTGCCAACATAGCCTTAATGCATGTACTTTTAGATTGTCCCTCTATATAGCATTGGGATACCTAATCATCATCACTGAGAGTTTTTGGCCTTGTATGAGCAGATGACTGGCATAAAAAAATTCTTTGGGATCAGTTTGTCCCACACACAGGCATTTCTTTCCCCCCAGACTACCCTTCCCAACTTTTAGACTACCCAGACAAGCCTTCAACAACTTAGAGAAGAAAGTGCTTCCTCCAGCTGTCTGCTCTGTGCTTGCTCCCTATCCAAATTAAACTTGCTGTGGACAGCGACACATTCCCATTTCACGCTGGTTTGATTAATGTGTCTCAGCTAATTGTGTGAAGGATTCCAGTCCTTTTAGCTGTGAGACCAGGTTATTGTTCAGCCAATCGTGGGTACCATGTGAAAATGGAGGCTGTTTAGTGTTCATGCACCAGAATCAAAGAAGGGGCATCTTGGACTGGGTCACAGAGCAACACCCACTTCTTTGAAAAGATGTTACTATGCTCTACTAAACCTGTAAACCTCTTGCTCAAAGCACGTCTTCTCCCTCCTTCTTTCCCCCCTGCTCTTTTTTCCCACTTCTGGATAGACAGGGTCCCCTCACCACTCTTTTAGGGTACAAGTGAAAGAGAATGGCTGGATTGTAGATGGGTGGATTTCACATTCTAGGGTTTTTAATATTTCACTTTTATATTTCTCTTAGAGAATGATCCTGCTGAGAGGCTGAGAAACAGTGTTCATCATTCCCCCCTCACTGACACTTGAATATATTTTCCCAAGAGAAAACATTAAACAAAAAGAAAGAGAAAGGGGGGCAGGGGGGGGAGAGGGAGAAGGACTGAGCTAGCTTTTCAAAGCATACTTCTCAACCTGCCCACATCAAAATAAGAGGCAACTGGCCCTTTGAAGTCCAGGACACAGACTTCTCTACCAGCCCATGTGGAAATAAAAGAACCCAGCTTTATAAACCACATGGATTTCTCACCTTGCCCACATCAAAATCAGGGACAGTGACCTTTAAAACTGAGGTTTAAAGGCCCCCAAACCAATCTCCATTAAAATAAGGAGAGTTCAGATAAAACTGTGTCTCCAGGTACCTGTCAGCTTTTTCAGTTTAAACTGGGAGATATCCGTCCTTTGCACTGAGGAGTGGAGACTAACTGCATTGTCAGCACTTGCAGCAATGAAATCTTCCACCAGCTTAACATATATCCAGCACTCAGTGAGGCAACTTTGCCATGCATGTACCTTCGCCTGTATCCTAGACCAATCCCAGTGTTGTAGATCCTACAACAACACTATCGTTAAATATCTCAAGGGATTTAGCAGCACTGAAGCACAGGATTTTTCATCATGAGAATTACTGACCCAAAAATTAAGTGGCTAGCGGCTCAGAGAAAAAGCTGGCGTTCTTGTGAGTTAAATCCTACCTGGGTTATAGTTGGGCAGCTTGGAAAGTCCTAGCCAGGTGTCCTCAGTTGGGACTCCCAATACCTGTGCAGAAGAAGAAAGAGAGTAAGAAGAGCAATAACCTGTCTGCCAGTACCCTGCCTTGGTGTGTAGCTGGAGGAATTGGTCTCAATGGAGAGAGACTGTGGCCGTTACTGTAAACCAGCACAGATTCACACTGCCCTGGCTGGTGCTGGATCTACCACTACTGTGCATAAAGGACACTGAAATTTTAGCACTTGATTTTGTAGCAGAAAGGGTCCTGCTGAGGTGGAATGTTGTTGCTGCTGGGAACATCAGTGAAGGCATATGCAGCTTCACTGTCAGGTGCCACTCCTGCATCTGTTTGCCAGCCCAGGGGTCTCATTGTTCAGCCTCTTTCGCTGCTGAAGGTGTCCTCCTGCACCAGAGATGCACTGGGGACTTAATCTGCCTGCTTGCACTGGCAAAAGCCGATAAGCTCAGTGGTAGCACAGGCTGTGAGCTGTGATAGAAACCCCCAGCCTTCTGAGGTGAAAGAGAAAAGCTGGCAGACTGGTCTACTGGCAGGTGCTAGAAAACAGTCCAGTATCTCATCCTGAAGGGCCCAGAGCTTCAGCAGTGTCTTTGGCCTTTATCCTGAATTGTGGGCTTCAGAAGTAGGTTCTCACTGAGCAAAGTCTAGGCCAGTAAGGCCTCCTCCAACCTCATTTTAGTTGCTGAAATGACTGAGATCAAGTGTATCTGGATTTCTGTGCTAGTTGCAGTTGCAGATGTTTAGTGTTGTTATTATTACTTACTGCATGCAAAGTGGCTTATGCCTATTGATATGGATGAGTTGTGCTAAGGAGGTAAAGCTACATATTTAAGAAGAGTTCACAGCATGTGACATGATATTATAAATAAATACTGCTAACTCCAAGCATTCAAAGCCAGATGCTCCTCAGTATTATCAGATTTCCTTAAAAAAACAGTGAAATTTTAACATGAAAAATGTCAGGGTTTTTAATTCACTTCCTCTTCTCCAACATTAGATTTGTCTCACATTAGTTACACTTTGCATATGATAAGCAATTATTTTTCCTTAAAATGAAAGCTGACAACTATGATATGGGGAAATTGGACTCACAGAAACTTGTGATATGATTGCAAGAAAACAGGCATCGGTAAAAAAATACATTAAAGAAGGAAGAAATGTAAAGCCTGGCTGTTGCAGTTGTTATGCATCTGGTAACTGATTGCTTTTGTCACTCACAGTTGGGAAACAGCTGTGAGGACAATTACAGCTACCTGGACAAGACAGCCCCAAGCAGGGAGTGCATCTCAGGGCTTGCACATATTAGCATTAGGTGGGCTGTGGGGCAAAGCAAGCTAGGGTGGCTTGCTGTGGTTCATGTTTCCAGACTGCTTAGGGACTCAGCCTGCCACAGCAAAGACCAAGGGATAGGATCTTTGTCTCTGCTCACCTGTAAAATCAGTCTTGGCAGCTGACCTGAATCAGTCTCGGAAGCTTGAAAGCTCCCCAAAGAGAAAGTGTCTCGCAGTGTTCAGCCATGTGAGGATGTTGGGAGGTGGCTGGCATCGAGAATAATTTGACAGCTCTGGATGAAGATGCATTCTTGACTGGTGTGTGTGTCACGTAAGTAGGGCAGGTCTGCCCAAAGCAAACTCTGTGTGCACAGGAAAGAGAGAGTTGGAATCTGAGCCTGAATCCAGAATTTGTTCTCTTCTGCTACTCTCTTAGCTTTCCAAGAAGCCACAGCAAAACATCTAAAATATTCTGCCTTGAAAATCCAGGTGTGTTTTCTGAAGTGCCATCCCTGCATTCATCTGGGCCCTCATTCTTCAAGGTTTTTTGTGAGCCATCAGGCAACAGTTCTAAAGGCATCAGAGGGAGCTGAGGAAGTTCAGTATATAGTAAAATCGTACTTTCCAGGGTCAGCTTAGCACTCTGCATCTCTTTGGTGGAGAATTTCAGAAAAGTTTTTTGTGCATGCTTGTACTCTGCTACCTAGTTTTCAGCAAATGCTTAAATTTTGCTGAGTTGAGGTGTGAAAGCATTCAGAGCACCAATCACTGAATGCCATATGAATATATTTATATTGTCTGAGTATTTTCTTTACAAAAGATGTTATTCCAACCCATGAATAGGGATCTATTTTTGAATTTCCAAGATAATGGGTCGGGTGATTTTTATTTTTTTTTCTTTTCTTTCTTTTCCCCCTGGACTTTTAATGAGATTCCTTGCCAAATCAGACAATAAGTTACATTTATTGAATTGAAATTAATTATACTCTTGGGGTCATTTTATCTGTTCTGCATTTACCCTAAATCTAGCTGTTAACTCTCTGGTCCATGCCATCAGACAAAGCAAAACAGCTTATCTATACTTGCTACTCTGCCATGCTTCCCCAAGCAGACACTTTTTAATGTAGTGAAAGGTCTTGGTGCAGCTCAGTTCAGTCCACTTTGGAAGAGGCATAGTTTCAGCCAGAAACATATTTACAATGCCTGTATCTCAGCAAGTGCTTTAAGTTGGTTTAAATCATTGTCCTCTCTCTCTGCCCTCTAACTGCTTGCTTCTTCCTGTGATGAACCAGCTGAAGGAATCAACTCAGCTGAGTTTGCTTAGTTTTGTTGGGAAGTTATATTTTATATTTTATGTAGAGAACCCTTGTAGTCATTCATTTGGCACTTGTCATGTGTTCAGCTCAGCCACAGAAGCATGCTGGTGGCATGCTGCAGCCTAATCCAGCCCACGTGAAGTCCTTCTCAGTACAATGTTAATAAATAAGATGGAGTTTTTGAATGCAAAACCTAGGCCTGATCTCTTGAAATCTGAATGATGGATCTTAGGTTTGTCAGGTTTCCTTACTCTCTGTGCCATGAGAGAGCTGGAGACACTGCAGTTCAGGTTCATTCAGGCCATACTCCATAATCAGCACTGCTGGACTAAGCAGTTTCTTCCTCTTCGTCCTGCTGCCATTTGGTCCTGCTCCTGTGTCATCCCTTCATTAGTTCTACTGGTCATTAGAGCTATTGTTTGTGCAGTCAGATGAATAACTATGTAAATAAACTGTTCTTCTTTAGAGTAACCCAGGGAGAAAACCAAGTTACAGATTCGCCAGTTCATGTAGTCCCACATGTGACAAGTGACACAGGAATGAGCAGCCAGGGATAGAGATGGGAGATGGAGATTGCCTAAGGTGTCACTTGCCTCTGGAAGAAAAGTTGGTGAAATGACAGTCAGTCCTGATGATTCAACAGGACAAACACATTCCACAGAAAGGGCATTTTCCAGCTATATATCTATACGGTGTTTGAAGTGACAGCCCTATGTGGAGATAAGCATGCTGGGTGATATAGACTCATGCACACAAATGCAGACGGTCTCTAAACCAGTGCAGGGTGCCTCTATTATTAGTACATGAAAGGAATTGACTATGAGAAAACAGTGGGAATCCCCATTCTGAACCTCACACTCGGCAAAATATCTCAAGTTAGGCATCGAAAGCCGCTAAGGAGCTTTAAAATCTTGGCCTAACACAGAGCCTCATTCCAGGCTGTATAATAACATAAAACCTTGTGTGAAAGGCACTAATTATTTCATGGCTCTTAAAGCTTCCTCATGATTTTTAAATAAGTTTTTTTTTGCCTTGTATAGTACAAATCCTATTAATCACGGTATTCGTTATAATACCAGAGAAATGACGATAGGGCTATAGCCCCCCAGCTGCAAAACCACAGGAAATGTATCCAGAGATTTCAGAGCCGTAAGTGGAAGGATACCCTTCATTCACACTCTGGGAAACTGGACCCTGCCCTGGCTTTCAACCCGGTTAATTGGCCAAGTGTGGATTTATTTTTTTTGCTCATTAATTCTTTTTTTTTCCACTCCCTATGAAAAAGAAATTCAGCATTTATTTAAACAGACTGAACTCAAGTCTAAGAACTGGACCCACTTGTTTGTCTTTTTATGACATTCTAGCAAAAAGCAGAGAGGAAAACCCTACCATGCAGGAGTATTTTCGGATGGAGAGATTAACAAGGAAAAATCTGATGTACACAGACTTCAGCCTATAAAGTCCTTTCTTACCACTTTCCAAATTTCAGTTTTCTGTACTTTCTCCTTTGAAAATCTAGGTTTGGGAAACACTCTATGCAAAAGAATAAATCCCTGGGAGGAGATGTGAAAGGGCAGACACCTATAGCAAAACCCAATAGGAATCTATAGATTGACCTTCCTGAAGTAACAGGGTCAGCACCAAGCAGTAAGGAACATAAGAGAATCCAATGGTGCTGGTGACTGCCTCAGTTCTACCAATCTGCACTAAGGATGTGGCTCTGTGTTTCAGTTTCCTCAGCAGAAAAAATGGCTTAAGACGCTTCTGAATATGTCTGCTCTCACTCACTGCTGCCTCACACTTTCCATTATGCCAAGGCAGTCTCTAGGGCTGCACTATAAACTGGATGATACAAAGTGTTCCAAGTTAAAATGAAGAAGGATCTTTGAAAAGTCTCAGAGTCTTGCCGTTTTCAAGGTAGTTTAAGAGCAGCATTAGAGCTTCTTTGTGAGAATATGGTGTGCTGTATCCTACAGTAAGTAACGGATTTAACCAGAAGAAATAGAATTTACAGTACGTGCACACCTTTTATGCCTTCTTCAATTTGATGTCACTTTAATTGGCTTTAAATTTTTGATGAGATGACAAACATGAAAGGAATGCCATTTGATTTATTCCTGTGTCTGTAAGAAAGTTGCTCAATATAAAATGGGTTACAAAGTCTCCTACGAACTTGGCCAATTGGACCAAATTATTTCTGTTATTCACAGGACCTACACTTAGGATTTCAAAATTAAGTAGGGGGCTGAAGCAACAGATTCTTTTCCTCTCCAGTTTCAGGGTATATTTTACTCACCGCCTGAATCTTCGCCAGCTGTTCACAAGTACCAGAAGTTCCTGCAAATATTGGCTGGGCCTGGATCATTTCAACAAATATACAGCCTACACTCCTGCAAGAAACCCAAGGTATTAACTCACTCACATACATGACACACATAATATCATTGTTGGGATGAGCAGGGAAGAAAGGAAAAGTGGTAATTGTTGGAATGGAAATTTAGAAATCCTGATTTGTAAATGCAGAAATCCTGATACAAGCTGTAAACCCTATATATTCTGCAGCTTAAGTCTGAAAATTACCAGTCTGATGTGTAGGTATTGTATACTCACCTCATATCATCTAGTGAGAGAGAGAGAGTGTTTGTATATACATAAATAAATACAAGCTACAGTGAAGGCTGATACACCTCCACTGTCTGGCGGTAGGCAGGATGTAGTATTATAAAAACCCCTACTGATTGTGGGAAGTCAGGAAGGTTTCCTTGGGGAAGGACCATCTTATACATCCCTGGTCTTGCAGCACTGTTCTAAGCACTTGCAACTGGCCCTTGTTGCAAGTTTTAGTAGTATCATCAACTTCATCCAAGTCCTACAGACTGAAACACTTGAATTAAAAAGCTGACAAGTCAAATAGGATGGCAGCACACTAGAAATTCGTCACATTCACATCCCTCCAGGGTTTTAGAAAAAAATAAAGCAGTCGAAGTTCCATACAAGCCTGTTCCCATCTCCTTTTTCTCATCAGCACCATCCACTAAAAAAATCCCCACCCTTCACCAGTGAGACAAGACAGGTGATATCCTTGGGAAAGAAACCCACTGAGCACTATCTATTTTCCAGCACCAAACAATTTGTTTCGGGTGTCTTTCAATTTATTCTGTTACCAACCCACCTAAAAAAGATGGTTATGGCAGAAGCCTGTGGAATACTAGGTTGTTTTCCATGAGAAAAAGGTGTAAAATTGGAGTGATAACAATAGGAAAGATAAACAGGGAACTACTACACAGTATATTGGCTTGAAGGATACATTAGATACAGAAAGAATTCAGAGACACTAACCTCTGGATTCTAACTAGAGCAATTTTCCCTTCAGAAGTAATTAGTTCTTCACTGGAAAACTGAGGGTGAGACTTCACAGCATAAAGAACTCAGTGACAACTGCAAGTTAAAGTATTCTTATTTTTATGTCATCCCCTGCTCTGCACTTGTGCCAAAGCAAACCAAACAGCTTAAAAAAACGCCCACCAACCTGTGCAAAAAATGCTTAATTTTACTAAGGTGGATTAATCCTGCTGGCAATAATGATGAGATAGTTGTGGTCAGGGTAGACTTACCTATTTAAAAATATTTCCATCTCTTATTTTATGGTGTAAAACTCTGCTCAATTACTTTTAAATATTTTTCCTCCAAACTTTTTGTAGGTTTCCTGTCTTTTCACTAAGCCCCTTCCCAACTTTTCAGGTTTCAGTATCAATTTTCTTTGGTTATAATAAATTTGAGTCCTTTAGCCTGACATGTTGAAAACTCAGCTTTGCCTAGCAGACTCTTGAAAGTATCATTTTCACTTGCTGAGCTACAACTAATAATCTCTTCTGGTCATCTGTACTGCTGTGTACCCCTTGCACCTTGTTTTTGCAATACTGTAGATGCTTTTCCCACCTGGTTGTGGTCAGTTGAAAGCCTGACATGCAACTCATCTGCGGTATTCGTTTTGGTCATCCTTGCGCATCAGGTGATGCCAAGCCTGTTTTCAGATCCATATCTACTGCTGTTTTCACAAACATCTCTGCTGCACTTTTCCTTACCTTCCTGTACACTAGCCTTGGGTCTTGTGAGTTTAGCTCCTTACTTGTCTAATATGCTCTCACAGGGTCCAGGCATCATGAAACTTAACCCATAGCTTTTGCAACATAGATTTTTTTGTGTTTCGCAGCACTACCACATCACTGGATATATTTTGGAGCCCTCAGATTCATTCTACTGAGACCAGTGTCAGGGTTGCCTGTTTTCACAGCTGATGTATGTTCCCAGATGGCTCACCCTATTTTGCAACCACAGGGGCTGCTGTAATCCACTGATTCCATTGCACAAGTTTAACTGTTTAACCGATGGTCAAAGCAATTCAGGCACTCTTGATTTGCAGGGAGAAAAGAATAAGCTCTGTATGTTTTTGGAACAAATGATCCTGACGTTCACTCACAGTTTGGGTTCTGATATGCTAGACAGAAATGGCCATTAGACTGGCAACAGCAGAAACTTTGTGTGGACTCACTACAACCCCCAAATGAGACAGTTGCAACTAGACTTTCTACAGAGATCCTTTCTAATGAACAGTGCTAACTGTGCCATTTACTAAATTGAATTTAAGACAATAAGGATCTGGGGACACAGCTGGAGGAACACAGTAGTTACTAAGAAAAAGGCGCTAGTAACAGTGAAAGTGCCCTATAAAGGTGGTCCTTGTGACCTAACTGCTCTACTGCAAAGGTCTAAGGCAGCAGAGTTCATGGAAGACAGAAAACCAGATCTGCTACGGTTTCTGTTATTGCTGAGAAGGCTTGAAATCCAGACAGACCAATAAATGGAAGTAAGAACTGGAAAGCTGGGGGTTTTTTTTCCTAGATTCAGCAAGCATTTGCTAAGAATTACTCCTGAGCAAAGAGTTCAAAAATTCAAATCTAATGAAACAGCCTTTTCACTAATGGGCAAGCTGTTGGTTTGAGGAGAGGAACTACTTGTGGGTTGTTACAAATGCACCTTCTGGTAGAGCTCTCTTTTGTACCCCTGGTTTATTCCCATTATCTCTGGAAGCCTTTAAACTTCAATGTCTCTAATAAAGACAAAACTATCAGAGCAACCAGAACTGTTGGAAAGGAAGGGCTTTTTGTTTCCTGTAGTGAGACTCAGCTGACCAGCTGCCTTTAATACCTGCTTGATACTATATTGATTCACCAGTGGCAATTATGACTTGTTTCTGTGTTTCCAGATGAAATACGCATTTCTTTTTTTAAAAAAAAAAGGTCAGAAGTACCTGGAACAACTGATGTATGGGCACCCACCTCTTTTCCCAGGTATTTTTGTCGATCTGTTAAAGTAGGACTTTGGAAACTAGGGCTAGCCATCATGTTAGCCTTTCAGTAGAGGCCTCAACTTTTCTTCTGAGATGGGATTTACAGTTACTGCATTATGAGGATTCTTCTGTTAATGAGGATGATTCAAAAACATTCACTTTTAAATATTTCTAAAGAATTAGACCTAGTGTTGTTTTTGTTTTCCCCCTTTTCCTTCTTACCCCTCTGATATTTCTGAGGTCCTCGCACCCCTTCAAGTCTACAAGTTTCTCAGAGGGTCTCAGTCCCATATAGCTGCCTTGGGAAGAGCTAGGGCAGATGGGAAGAGGCCTAGGCATGATGTCTCAGCATCTGCCAGATATGCACGTGAATCAAGACAGTGACTGCTAAACCAATAGGAGAGGTATAACTGGTTATAGGGATATTTAGTGAGCATAAACAGAGCTGTTCCAGATACCATGGTTGCATCTGCTTGCAAGCCCTGGGGCAGGTCTGAACACAGCACTTACAGCCTGAACACAGCACAGCCTGCAGTGCTGCATCACACAATGGAGAGATGACTTCATCAGGATTGAGATCTAAGATACTCTGCGGCATTCCAGAGTTCCCTCTCCACAGTTTTACTGGCACTGGAAGGTTGTCATTTTATATTTAACCAGAAATACATCCTTTCTCTTGTTCCTCACTGAGTGTGGTCTGTACAGCAGAGCCCTTAGCCTGTATCTTCCAGTTTGGCATAGTGGGGCAATGTGAATGAGGCTGGGGAGAAGGCTGTAGTGGGCCTGGCAGGTCTGTGTCAAATGACAACACGGGAACTCCTATTCTACATGAATCTACCTGGGAAGATTCCTGTGATTCTTTATTTTATTTTTTTTTTTATGGAGGATTATACAAGGAAAGCCTGCCTGGGAAGGAGGTATGACTTAAGGCACTCATGATGTTAGCAGCTGCTAGTGCGGCACAAGCATAAAGAACTTGGTAATCTCCTGAAATGTTAGTCTCCCTGAAATCCCTTAATTGAATCTTCTAAAGTCCTGAAGAGATAGTGAGAGAGAGAGGGAGAAAAAAAGATACAGAGAGATTAAAGCAGCTTTTCTAGTTAGTCCAAGAGCGAGTGAGCCTCCTTCTATCTCTCTTTCTTCATCTGTTCAAGGCCTCATTCACTTCCCATGTGCCTCCCACTGACAGTATTGCTGCTCAAGCACACTATGCATGAATTGCCATAATGTTTTATTTTGTTATAATTGGTTTCTTTAAACCAAGGCTTTAACACCCACTGTCTCATGCCATTACCAAGGGCATTCTGACCTGCCTTCATGTAAATTGCAGCATCCAAAAGACATAGGGGATTTTTTTCCCTTTCTTCCCAATAGACAAGTAACATCTGTGTGAATTCACATTATTTCCTAATAGACAAAAATTGAACTTAAATGCAGTCTACATCAAGATAATAAATGACTCTTGTTAGAGGAAGTTACTGAATAGAGCTCACTGAAGTAGTCTCTATTCTCTCAGCATGACATCTTTCTTCAGGGCAAACACTTTGAATGTTGTTATTATAAGGAGGCGTTATAACAAAGGTGCCTATAGTGTGAATGTAGTTCAGCAGGACTGAGAGTACTGTGCTGTTAGAGCTGGTCAGAGTGCTGGATGGGATCTTTGTATACCCCTCCTATGTTGCTATTCAGTACACTAGAGCAGAGTTACGTAGTGGGGATGTTGGTTTTGCACAGGCAGAAATGCCAGGCTTTCCGTGTGTAGCTGGGGCTTTAGACAGGGGTCAACTTTCAGGAAAAAACAAACAGGCTTATATCAGCATCTGCCTAATACAAACCCTCCAATCTGCTAGGCAGGCATCTTCAAACTCAGCAGACGTTCCTGAGAGACTGTCTGGAGGGGAGAGGTGACAGGTAGTGGGAGAGAGAAGACAGGACTATTTAGACTGGCTTAGCAGCTGGAAGACATTAGAATTTAGAAATGTTTTCCTCCTTGGAGAAATCTTTAAGCAATTAAATTAGCAGCAGGCCTAGGGAAGTGAACAAACTAAAAACTCCCGTTTCCCCGAACTGTCCTCCAGGCCACTGGAGTCTCTGATAAGCCACAGATCTATGGAGGGGGATACAGTCTGAGAAGCCCTGTAGCTGTGCTGTTTGTAAACTTACCCAGCCCTCTTCTTGCACATTCTTCAGGCTGCTGTGCTCCCACCCTTTCCCAACCTTTGACTCTGCAGAGCTGTTAAGAAAAGTCCTGGTGTGACAGGCACAGGCAGAAAATTAACTGGTCTGAAAAAAGGGTGAAGCAGCAATACTATCTACAGATGTAAAATTGCCCAGAATAAGGGTGGTCTCCTGCAACTTCATGAGCTGCATGTTGTCCAAGAGTAAGTCAGGACTGTGTTGCTGGAAGCAGGCTCGGGCTGGTGCAGAAGTGAGCCAGAAGGCGGATGGACCCTAGGGCTCAGCTACACATCCAGGCCAACCCAAAAGGACCAGTGGGACCCCTGTGAAGCTCTCATCCTCTCCTGCTTTCTGCCTGCTCTTAGAGACCCCTCTCCCTTCAGCTCTGCTACATGCAGCTCATTTCCTGTGATTCCCAGCCGCATTAACATTTTGGGATAGAGCTCATAAGGGAACAAGGCTTTAACAGAACACAGCCCTTCTCCTGTATGAAATGCAGAGTGCATCTGAGACATATTCTTTGAGAAGGATGAAGTATCATGGAAATAATTAAATCTCACTCACCTTTCTAGCTCCACACCCATTCAGAAACCCTTTAATGCCATGTTTTGTAACCAAAGCCGAAGTCATCGTTGGTGCAGTTGCAGATCCACTCTTTCTTCACAAAGCCATTGCTGTACAGAACTACCACTGACTCAGCCGACCACATAGGTGGAAAACAATAAGTGCATTAGGCAAAGGTGTTCTGTTGCAAGACCTGAAAATGCTCAATAGATGTTACCAAATCAGCTGTACATCTCATAAATATTAGCAGATGAGGTTTATATAAACCCATAGCTGAGATGTAGTGACATCATTCCCAAAAACTTCTATGAACCCAGCAGCGCAAAACTCCTCACTGCTCACGCATTTTCTGCTCACGGGTGTTAATTCCTCTGCTTATGCCTGTATCTACTGTAACTTGGTTGACTTAATTTAATTCAGATAAAGATGATTTTTCCCAAGGGGCCCCAGATGCTTTGAAATTGGTCAGTGCCAGATATCTGGATCAGAAGAATAATCTGTAGCTCCGAGCAACACATCAGGAGGACTGTACTGGAGTGTTGTCACTTCAGAGGAGTATATCTGTCTAGGGATGGACTTGGCACAAGCAAGGCCTGACAAAAAAAAAAAAAAAGACTGCTGTCTTAAGACAGTCCTTCTACCTGTACAACACATAAATGATAATAATTGGAAACAGGACATTATTTTCTCTTGAGTCTTTAAACACAAGCAATCCCAATGCAGTTTACAAACAATTGACAAAGAAAATGTGTCTGGAATATACCTCTGGGCCAGATTAGATCAAGCAATGTGCTGTGTTTTACAGGGCATTTCCATTTGTGCCTGAAGCAGCCATCCCAAACCAATGCCAAGAAAGCCTTTTGGTTCAGCACATTGCTGAGGGGTTGGTCCTCAAGTCTCTTGAACCAGTTTTATGTGGCAGTAATTGCTCTGACTTAAATGAGATTACTCCCTGCATCTATCACACTAAATGCAAGAAAGGCTGGACTGACCACAGAAATATTTTCCTGAAGTTCAGTAAGAGGTTATACTTCTGTGCCTTAATTGGCTGTGGATACAGATCTATATGCATGCTAAAGCTTCAGTCTGAGCAGATATATTAGCAGTATCCAAACTGTGACTCACCGAAGTCAGCTATTTGAGCTCACCAAGGCAACTGATGAGCAAGTTCTGGGGTTTCAGATCACGGTGGAGACTTTGGTAGTGGTGGATGTAAGCCAGGCCACGCAAAAGCTGGAACATGAAAAGCTAGAAAAAGCCAACAAAGAAATGGAATGATTTTGCGTGACTTTGCATTGATATGTTAACTCTGAACTTCCAGAGAATTCCTGGAACGAAGCAGAGACAAAGCAAGCAAGAAACCATTAAAAATCCCCCAAATTAGTAGAGCTGGCTGAGGAAGAGAAAACTGTGGTGGGGTATGACTGCCCTGCAGCTTTCTGAGGTTTTCTAGGTGGAATATTTGGCCATGAGGGCAGTTATAGTGCAGTCCCTAAGTGCACATTTTGGAAATTCAACTTCTCTTTAGAAATTGCTGTTGACTGCAGGAGCAAGCTCAACTTGCCAAAACACAGACCTAGCTTTCAGAACAGCAGATATTCTGATTTCAGTGTTCAAGACAAAGATACACAGCCAAGCAAAAGAAAGGTTTAAGGAGCTGGAAGATTTGCCCATTTGAGCAAGCTGACACCAGCAGAGGGAGATCTGCAGCTGCTGTACACACCACCTCTGCCCAGTGTAAGATGGACCAGTGAAGTGATTTACTTGACAATGTGAAGCGTTATCTTCAAGCTGGGAGAAAACACAAGGACCTGATTTGAACAAATATAGTAAATAAGATATGATGACTGAAGCAAGCAAGCAAGCAGAAAAGCAAGAAAGTAAGCAAGCAAAAAATATCTAACTCCAGCCACCGTAGCAGTGTAAGTAAGCCTGGGGTAAAATAAGTTGGGCTGAAACAAGGCATGAAATTGGACAGTGGACAGAAACAAAACACAGCAAAAGTAACTGGACTTCACCAGAGAAAGGATATTTTTCACCAGAAGCTTAATCCGAAGAGGAGGAAAAATAGTGACACCCATAGGTCATTTTTGTACCAGAAAAATGTCCCTGTAATGTTCTGCATACTTGCATCATATTTGATAGGAATCACTCAGAAAAAGCAAACATTTGCCAGCAAAAATGAAGCAAGCTAGATAACTCTCCTAAAGGAGCAGTAAATCATTTTGCAGTTCAGTTTCTGCTGACAATGAGGATTTCGGAAAGCAGAGCAGCTGGCTAGTGTTCACTCACAGAAATGCCAGCGAGTACATGTTACAGCCATGTACTCCGTGGGCTTTACAAGCCCGCCTGGTAGCAGAGCCCTTGAGATCTGTGCCAAAATGACAACACTGCATCTTGGACATATCTGAGCTTTAAGGATGTTTAAAATCTGGGGCCCCGAGAAACTTCATTAGAATTGGTGTTGCTTAACAACTATCTGGAAAAAGATGTGAACAAGGTGGCAACATTTGAAGATGACAGAAGTATTTAGATTAGCCATGATAAGAAGTGACAGTGAGGAACTTCAGAGAGCTCTGACAAAGTCAGATGAATAGGCAGTTTGATAACATGCAAAGTTTTTGTTGACAGCTGTAAGATATATTAACTGAAGCTGCTCAAGAAAAGGACCCTGGCATTCACTGAGGACATCTGCACTGAAACCTCAAGTCAGTGTGCAGCAACAATCCTGACAATTAAATGTGAAGATGTGTACAAAGGAGAGTAGGAATCTATAAAGTAAGGGAACGTCTTCACCTGGGCTCAGGTCCAGTCAACAATCCCAAAAAGCTGTAGTAGAAACAGAACGGATTAAGATGACTGTAAATATGAAGATAGTTCCAGATGAGGGGAGAGTGAGATTCGAGGGTTTTTAATTAGAGAGATGAATAATGTATTCTAATGTTAAGAGCATAAAAATTTGTGTAGAGACAAATTTGCTTGCCATAAGATGTCATTGATCACAAAAGCTGAATGTCCTCTTGCAGACTCAGAAAATGGGAAGAGGTGCTAACCAAAAAAGGCTTTGGAGACTGGGAGGGAGGTTGTTACATCTTTATCAATGGCAGCTTTTCTCCAAAGTGTTTGTCATATATGGAACAAATAAATATTAGTAAACAATTTACAATGACCATACATAATGGAAAATAACACTTCCCCATGCTTTGAGGGATACTAGTCTTTTAAGGAACTCACTATAACATTGCACAAATTAAGTCCTCCAGGGTTCTGATCCATGTACTGTGCTAGATCTGTGTGCTAAATAAAAGAGAAGAACTTGAGGCAAAACTACTAGTATAAAATGCTTCTACCAACAATGCCTCTTCTGTAAATGGAAAAAATATGCAACTGCTACAAAGGTGTCTCTTTCACCTTGGTGAACATCTAATCTGATGCAGCACATAAGGATGTACGTAAATGCTGGGTCAAATGAGGGACCTGGTTGACCTGTTATCTCACCCTAGCAGTTTATGACCTGTAGCTGATGGTTAGCAGAATTCATGCTTGTACCAGAATTAATCATAAAGCTGCAGCAAGAAGACATAGCCTCTGTATTCTGCTTATAATTTGGTTGATAGGTATCAGCAAAAGCAACAGTAGTAGTAAGACTCATGCTGAGAACTCTTTTATTGGCATCCTGCCCTCCCCATGAGAGCAACCCGTAGCTTGGTCATGGTGAGCCACTGGGGTCAGTGACAAATCTGACCCCAAATGGGATATGAGCTCCTATCATTTCCTATCCTTGCTGTCACTCCAGAACAGTATTTTTATTGTGTTGTCAAGGCAGAAATGGAGGT
This sequence comes from Aegotheles bennettii, assembly GCA_013398125.1. NCBI lineage: Eukaryota > Metazoa > Chordata > Aves > Caprimulgiformes > Aegothelidae > Aegotheles > Aegotheles bennettii. The sequence continues at coordinate 46,895 of VZRW01001891.1, read as the reverse complement.
AAATAGTGTCTGGTACCCTAGTGGAGACAAGATGTGGAATCATTTTTGCATACAGCTGTCACATATACAGAAATAAAAGAGTAAGGCTGTGTGGCTAGAAAGCAGGAGATCAAGAGGAAATTCAATTATTGCACTAAAGATTACAATTTATTTTTTTGTAGATGTCTCATAATGTAGTAAATTCATTATGCAGCCACATCCCAGTACTTCCCAGTACTAGCTCCAGAGGAAGTTAGAAAAAGATCAACTCACCATGTCCTCAAAGACAAATGTTAGTGTCTTCTTGGTCTGGATAATGTTATGAAGCAGTACAATGTTGGCATGTTTCAAACGCTTGAGAAGAGATGCTGGGGAAACACAAAAGGAAGATCAACTTAACTGCTGCTGCTGGAAGTGGAAGGAGAAAGTGCATACAGCAAGGCAGTGAAATTAAAAACTGGGGAGAAATAGTCCAAACTTGGCAGTTCTGTAAGAAGCAGCAGCTACTGAGTCTGGAGGAGGATGGAACAGCTCCTTAGAGAAGCAAGCATCAGTGCTCCGGGTTTGGCAGGAACGTGTCCGTCTCTCAGAGGTGGGATCTTGCCTCTACCAGAAATAGCAGTTCACAGTTCTCAGCTGTCAGCTTCTCAGCAGAGGAGAAATAATTTCTTCAAGGCAAATGCTGAGAGGCAGGGGCTAGGAGCTCCCAGAGCCAGAATGCAGCAGACCCCAGGCCTGTCACTGAGCTCTTCATCCTTCTTCCATCCACCTCCTGGCATGTGCCCCAGCAGGGCCCTTAGGAGACACTGGGGAAGGCTGAGTTTCTATCAGCTTCCAGTTTCACAATGTCAAGGTGTAAAAATCTGCCAAAAGAAATCACTGTGGATGCTAAGCTGAATTCTGAATTTAGCTCTGTGCTTTTTGCTTGGAGAAAGCATATTGATTACTTTCTCCAGTTTGAAACTCCAAGAGCAGAGATGATGAAGTTACTGATAACTTGTTTGTATTTATACAACTTTGGTACATTTTTGTTTTGGCCTAACCATCTAAAAGCATCACTGCAACCGAGTGGCCCTGGTCCTTAAGATGCTGACATGCCTTTGCCAAGTCTCAGCACATCGAGGATGTGGTGATGGTGTGTGTGGTGATAGAGTGGGCAGCACGTGGAAGAGTCTCTGCCTCCGTATAGACCACAGAGCACTGACCAATGCTAAGACAAAAGCTACAGCCTTCCGAGCCTTTCAGCCTTGTGTTAGGTTTTTCATGATAGAGCAGGCTCCAGCCGACACACTCATGAAGGCAGCTTCTCAGCAGAAAGTCTCACAGATAGTCTTTATGGGGGAAGAGCATGCACAGCTTCAGCATTTGCTACCATAGGTTTGAGACAACAGTTGCTGTAGCTCTGTACAGAGGAGGGATGCATGGAAGTGATGGAGCTGAGATTGCTCTGCCTGTACGTCGCTGGAACTACTGAAGAATCCAAGCCAGCTGTTACACCAAAACTGTGCACAGACAGAAGCCCCAGAGCTCAACAAAAACAGGGGTCCTGGTTCCAGATTTTAGTTCAGCTTCTGACATAGCAGAACAGCCTCAGAGCGGCTCCAGACTTACCTTTCCCTGATGATTAAAACCAAATTAGTTTACTGTCAGACCACACAGTGCTGCAAATTTCATTCAGATAAGGCATGGGCGTACAATCTCGTTTCTGCTGAATTAGCCAAAGCACACAATACAGAGCTTGGGCTGCCCGTGAGAGGCCAAATGAGTTTTGGTCCTGGATAAAAGCTGCTTTTTGTTTTGCAAACAATCTGCAAAAGATATTTGAAGAATTTCATGCTGGCAAAGCAAATTTATACTGGATTAGCCCTTTGCCTTTTGTGACCATAACAATTTCACCTGGTTCTAAAAGCCCTACGGCCAGGTATACTGTATTACACAGCTGTGGCCTAAGCATATGTCAATCCTGAGACTACAGAGCAGTAAGGGATGCCTGATTCAGCATAACTACTGCAGGAAGCACAGATTGTAAATTAGTTCTTGCATGGAGCTTGGTGCTCCTGCCTCTAGTACTGATGCTAGTCCATTTATGTACCACCAGTATGTTTCCAGCACACAGCAGTATGAACCTTAAACGCGATCCACGTTGCACCTAATTGCCTGTGAACCCAGTAAAGATACTCTGGCTAGATTCCCATCTGCTACAGAAAGGGGCTGCTAACCTGGCTCTGTGATACCTCAAAAATCCCATATGACCAGAGCTGTTGCTCCAGAGGAGCAGTACAGCTGGTCCACAGTAATACGGAGAATTCAGCCCCTGTACCTGAATCAGGCCTCTGGGAACCTCTCCTCACTTGGTTGGTTCTACAACCCCCTGCTGGCGTGTCAGGTGCTACAGCCAGAACTGAGCTTTAAATGCATTTCGTCTGTGGGGCTTCCTGGGGTGGAGCGGCTCTTTGTCAGGGGAGCATCATTCCTCCAGGGTAGCAGAGAATGCACTATGTTAATAAATCTTGTGCTTTGTTTGCACTACTGACTTACATTGTAAATTTGGGATGTCAGAAGCTGCAAAGCTCAGCAGTACACAAAAGATCTATTTAAAGTAGACCCTTCATAGGATCACCCTTGTTTTCTCCCATAATGAATGAAGTTAAGACTCTCAGCCTGTCCAGTAGAGCATATTAAAGGGGTGCTGATCTTTAGGGCATCATTAGTTCTACACAGATAAAGCTTTTAAGGCTTATTTTACTGGTGGGTTACAAGCATAAATGCAGAGCAAAAAGCACCACAGCAAATGAGTGTATAGGAAACTGTAACACAAGCCATTCTGTAAATAGGCATATTTAGGTATCTCTCTGCTTTCACCCAGAGTTGGACTAAGGACTTTGTAAACTTTCTTTTCTTAATTACACTGTTGTAAACCTGCAGTGGGTCCACTGACCTCTCTTGTTATTCTGAGTTGACTGGTATGAGAGTCCTTCTGTGCTAGGGCTGCTCTGTGAAAGCTGGCACATCTGTTCTTGACACGCCATCCCCATGGTGACAAGATCAACCCTAGTTTTGAACTTCAGTAAGAAGTAAAAACAAAGTATCTGATAGCTCTCAGTAATACCAGACAACAGACTGGCACAAAGGTTGCATATTTCTGTTTAAGGAAGAAACCAGATTATGATCCTCTGGGGACTGTAGAGCAGACAAAAATAGAAGCATTAATCAACCATGCAGTTTGTGAACTTGGTCTGTAGGGACATGTAAATACATTCAGCCAAAGTCAAGCACTTAAACAAAAGCATTTCTTTCTCAAAGAAATTGAGAAAGCTGCAGACATTTTGCCCAGCACTCTGCAAAGTTGACTGATAGAAGGAATTTCTCTCTGGGCTGAAAAGATAGATGTTATTAAACACCAGTTTTATTGAAAGCATTTCTCTTCAGGCTGGGATGTATGATGGTCCAGGCATCAGCTGCCACCACATAGGAAAGTGGCATTGTTTGTGATAACAGCAAGCAGAGCCCCTGGTGCACAGGGCACTTCCAGTCTACAACTGCCTAATGTAACAGCAGCAAAAAGTGCTGTGCAGAGCTCCCGTGTAGAAATGGGAGTGAGAAAGCAACTATGGACCAGGTAGCAGACAGGAGGTATAAGAGGGCCCCTACACTGCTAGAAAGGACATACTGCAGCCAGCACTTTCCTTATCACAAGCTTGGATGCATCTGTCATAAGGGAATACACCGATCAGCAGGTTGCCTCTCCATCCATCACATCCTTACCCAGCCCAGCACAAAGACCTCCTTTATGAGGGGTAAGTTTTGGGAGGACAGTCAGCACACTGAGTAGACAAGAAAGGACTTAGGAAGATGTCACATGGAGCTTTTTCATATTAAAACAAAGGCTCTTCAAGAATGATGCCCCTTACTCTGCACCAACATTTGAAGAAGCTCTTTATGTCTTACCTTCCCGAATGGCTGTAAAGGGCACTCCTTCCTCTGTCTCCAGCCTGATCACCTTCAATGCCACCAACTGGCCATTGATCCTGGCAGGTCAGAGTGGAAGGTCACACAAAGCACCTCAGTGCTCAGCATGACAACATCCACCATTTTAGTGATGTGATTCTTGCCTTTCTCCTTGCCTGCACTGGCTTTGAGCATTTTGCATCATATTCATCTCTCTCCCTACCAGTACAGTTTCTCAGCTCCATCTGTAAGAAGAGCAACGGTCTGTATGTTCCTGTTTTGGTAAATGGTAGTGTTTACTCTGAGAACACATGAAGATAAAACTGTCCTAACTGCAGGGGATGTTTCTACCAGTATCATTCTAAATGCATGTTATTCTCTCTTACCCTTGATTTTTGTCTCTAGATAGCAATCTGTCAGAGCAGGGACTAAAAATCAAATGCAGGAGTGAAATTTCCGGAAGTTAAATTTATGTCTTCTTCTCCTCCTTAACCCCCTGCCTCCCCACTCCCCACCATTCTTATCACTGTATAATTTACACAGCTTGTTAGTTTGGTCCATACAGCATAACAGTGCCATAAACTAAAAAACTATAAAAATAGTGGTAATGAATGGCAGGCAGCCTGCAAGCTCCTCCTGAGCAGCTCCATTGGATGGGTGCCTGCATTATCATTTGACTCAAATATAACAGGATTTTTAATCTATGGCAGGGTGCCTCCTCCAGAACTGTAGGTTGTTGGCTCCCTCCCTGTTTTACAATCCCTCATTGGCAGAGAGCTCACTGGAGTAGAGTCTTCTCCCTGTTCATCACATCAAAGGCATTTATTGTCATCAAAGGCACGGAGTCCTCTTTCAGTAGCTTCACAAGGCTGAAGCTGCAAAGTTTGATGCTGTCTGGTTAGAAGAAAATGCAAATGTTTTGCACTCCCACAAGTGGAAGAACCCAGGCTGAACGTATCTCAATGCACAAGTATCATGGTGTGATATTAAATACCTCTGCTGTAGTTGCTGCTTCCGTGTGCTGAAGGCCTTGGATATGTTGGGAGCCCCTTCTCTCTGAACAGCAGCTGCAGCACCCTGGTCTGACAGCAGTTACACACAACGTGTCTCCCATGTTGCTGTCCTGATGCAATTAAAATATATCTCTTTTTTTCTCCTTTGCTCCTCCTCATCCCTCCGTCTATAACAGCAGTTCATATGACTCGCATGAGGTCTCTGCCTCAAGCAGTCTTGTGATCTCTGCAGATTTTCTTTGAAAGGCCAACATGTAGTGATCCAAACTGACCCCTGGAGCAGCTCCACTGATTTCAGCTCATTTGGCACGTGCCCTCTAAAAACAGCCAAGACTTTTTCATAACTAAAGAAGGAGAATTAAGCAATAAAACCAAAGTTCTTTCAGTTAAGCAACCCTCAGTGTAACGCGCTAGGTAATGAAGTGATAGGTTTCATACAGGAACAGACCTGGACTTCCCTACGTGTCTATAGCAGTTACTGTTCTATAGGGTTGAAATTGAGCTATCTGAGCAGTGTGGCTGAGCTGTGCTTGCCGCAGGAGCTGTGCGTTGACTGTCTTTGCTTTGGTATTTACATTCCTCGCCATAATGTGGTGGCAATGTCAGCATGGGGAGAGGTCTGTCCCTCTTGGATTACTTGTCTCAGGGACATGATGAGTTGTAGCTGACAGACAATAGCCTTGTCCATGGGTCAAAATAACCAGAGCAAACCGATGAATCCAGCCTAAAATAGATCTCATCGATTATGTACTGAGTAGGCAACGCACAGTGGACTTAGGCTGGATGGGGACAGATAAAAGTCCCCTCCTTTCAGTTGCCCATGCATGGGCCTCGCTGTGCAGCTTCCTAAGAGTAACACCCAACCCACACTGGCATAAAGTTGAAAGGGATGAGAAAAATGCTGGCAAGGGGTGAGGGAGTAAGCGTTGTACTGTGGGATTTTGATGCTGACCCCTGAGGTCAGTTTTCATCAGAGTGCATGATGTGAAATCTTCCCTTTGTTTCACTGTTTTGGTGCCTACGAATAATGCTCTTTCCTTGAGCAAAAGGATTTCTAAAGCACAACCGTACCGGGAAGGCAGGAACAACTTCTGTGCCTCCCCGTGCCCGAACCACCCGGCCTCCGCAAGGCGAGGAGGAACCAGCAGACCTGGAGGGCTTGGTTTCTTTCACGCCACTGTCTTTTGCAGCCCCCAGTCAGCCATCATTTCCTTCCAGCCTTCGCCTGCCCTCCCGCACCCCGAGCCGCGGGAGCCCAGGGGCGCTGTGCCCGCGCTGTCCCGCAC
>VZRW01001891.1:0-39827 GCA_013398125.1 Aegotheles bennettii | reverse complement strand
GAGACGCGGGGAGCAGGCGTGTGCGGCCGTGCCGTGCTGCGCTGGCGGCAGGGAGCGGGGAGCAGGCCCCTGGGCCAGGGGTGCGCTTGGGCGGCCGCGGCAGAGGGTGAGGAGCAGCTCTGGCTGTAGGCGCGGGCTGCGCGGCTCTTCAGCGCTCGGGGGCCGCTGGAGCAGAGACCTGGAGCCTTCTGTGGGGCCCTGAAGGACTCCTCCCTCGGACGGGAAGAGCCCACCTGAACTTTTAAGTAGGCTGTGTCTCCTTCCACTGCCCTCTCGGGGTCCTTTCTCTTGGCATGACCCGGTTGCTCAGGAGCAGCTCGAGGTAGTGGCTGGTGGCTGATCTCTGCTGTCAAGGCTTCGCCACCGCTGTGGTGGTGAGGTGACCCATAAAAACCAGCTCAGCTTACAGACCTTGGGCTTCTGCGGAGTTAGCTGCTGGCACAAGGGGAAGCACCTGAACATGTGCTAAGCGAAGAAGATGTAACTGCAAAATAAAAAGTGGAGGAAAGGATATTCAGACATTTGTGAATCTTTCAACGAGTCTGGAAAATGTTAAATTATTAATTGTGTGCTATAGCAGGTAGCTTTCAGCTGTGTTCTTTTAGCTGACACCAGGCCCTTTCTTTGTTGTGTTTTTTACTGACTCCTTTACTGTTTCATCTTGTTTGCTACCGTCACTCTTTCACTGGAACTGGCATTAAAAGCTTTGAGCCCTCATCTGAAGGGGTTGCTGCTCTCTTTCAGTAGCACATTGGTTTGTTTTGCTCTGAGCAGATTGTAATCACAGTGTTAAAAACAGTGGTTGTCCCTCGTCAGTGCTGATCAAAACACAAGGGCTTCTTGAGCCGGTAATGCATTGTACGTGAGCCACAGTCAGCAGTAATAAATGGCGATACAGGTGTAGATGAGACCAGTGACGACAGCAGCGTTTTGAATTGGGAAGCTTGGAGGTAACCTCCTTCAGAACCCGAGTAGATAATTTTGTATAACAAACTTGCAGTCGTGTTAGTTACCATTAAATATTGTGCAACAAATTTATTAAAAATGTGTTTGTAAATGTGCAAGTCAACAAGTTTGAAAGTTGTACAAGTATTTGTAGTATTTATTAACTGCAGCAGGTGAAGCAGCACATGAGGCTGGTGGTATTTCTGAAAGTCGGGGGCATACCAGCTGCTCGTGTTCAGCTTTGAAAGTAAGACTCCTTTTACATCTATGGTGCTTATTACTGAGTGGTCAGGGTCTGTTGAAGAGCGCACTCCCATAGTAAAATGAGAGTAATGTTTGCTTGGGTCATTCCCTGCCACAGTGGTTGTTGTGGTGTGGTAGTGTTTGATTTCTGGAGGATTTGGATTAGCATCCTACTCTGTTAGTGGGAAGTATGACTGCCATGCTAGTGACCGTCTGTCTCTAACACAAATCCATTTCATAATTTGGCACTATTTGGTGCTCTTTGCTTTTCTCTTCTTGCAGTGTTGAAGTGAAAATGTAGAAAGTAAACATATGGGTAGAGCAGTGCAGGTGCTGGTATCGTGTGATTCTTCCATGCCATGAGAGTGAGGAGTTGTACCTGGATGCTCACATCTGTGAGCATAAAACCTAATAACAATTCAGTTAATCTTAGTGGAAAGGAAAGCACGCATATGTAATGCTACAATGTAATATTGTAAATGTGAGATTAGGTGAAAATCGGCAAGGAAAATTGTAAATTCCTGTTGGGAGTAAGAAACTTTGAGTGCTTTGTAGCTGTGGCTAAATGACTTGTATTTTGTATTAGCTGTGTGTGAACTAGGAATAGCATTATGCTGTCCGAGGAGTGAAAGAAGCTTGCACTGAACTTCAAAATTATTTTTAAATGTCTTAAAAGATGTCAATTTATGGAAATAAAAGTTTGGCTATCGTTTTCCCTAATATGCATAAATGCTTAGCAACACAACCTTCAGTGTGATTTTGTAAAGAAAACAAAATGTGTCACCACCATCGTGTTACCCTGTATCGCTCTGCAGTTGTGCCTTGAAGGGAGATCTTGCAAAACAACTGATCAGATGCCTGACTTTAACTTTGTTTTGTTATGGTCAGAAGTCTTCATGAGAATTATAGTAAAATCTGTGCAGTTGAAATTCATGAAAATGAAAGAAATTCTTTGACCCCTTCAAAAATAAAATAAAAATCCCTAAATTATAGAAGCAAAGAATTTTAAGCCTCACTTCCCTGATCTTGATTAAGTATATACAATGTAAATTATACACTTGTTGATGCTTTGATGACTCTATCAAAGCTCCCATCTCTGTCTGATTCGCTGATCCATTGGATATTTATATGTGAAGCTATAGTTCTTCACAGAGAAGTGCCAGCATTTTCAAGAAAATGAATTGCAGGGTTAGATGGTTTTGAGTAGCCAAAAAAACCACCTCCAAATGTACTTACTCCGAGCAAATACACATCACAAAGTTAGAAGTTCCAAAAATAGGCTTCCATTTTCCTTTGATGTTTTATCAGCACCCTCTGTTAATGAAGTGTTGCCTGACAGTTTCCTTATATTTGTGAGACTTCCTTTGTTAATATTTTAAAAGTTAGCTTTTACAATTCTGGGTGGAGTTTTTTCCTTTTTCCTTTTTTTTTTCTTTTTTAGTTGCGGAAGGAGAGACATAAGTGTCTCCAAAGCAGGATCTTTCTGGTGACAAGTGTGGCTTCATGTGTATCTGTTCTCAGAAAGTACGCTCTGAATTTTTTTAGAGCAATGTGCATATGACTCATCACAGTACTATTCTATCATATTAATTTGATTTCATATTTCTGTGGCTCCTTGTCTTTTTGTGATATGTTTGCCAACTCTGAAGCCCAAATCACTATGTATAGTGTTCTCTGTGTGGAAAACTGAAAACGTTTGGTATAATGTGTTGCTGTTTCTGTCTATAAAAGTCTGCCTGGTACTTCATTATTCAGAGCAGCCTAGTGAAAGAGTTTGGCTTTGTGTGAGTTATTTCAGTTATTTGTCAGCTTGATTACTACTTCCAAGTGTGAATTGAAACTTCTGTATGCAATTTACAGGTTTGTATATGTTCTCTCTTATAATCAAGATTGGCCATATTTAATTTCTATTTTTTGTATGCAAGAGCTTCAGACTACTCATTCTGAATCTAATCTTGGAGCTATATTGTCTTAAAAGACCATATATTAAATAATGTATTTTCTAGTTTTATTACAGTGGATATTGGACAACAGCTATAAATAAGCAAAAGGATCTAAAGAATTTATGTATGAAGCTTATTTTATTTGAATAAATATGAATATACAGACATGCACTGATGTAATGAAATTTTTTAATACTTCATCTAGTAAGGCAGTAGATCAATGAAAATTACAATTCTTTCAATATTAAAAAGCCAAACAGATTATGAGAAGCAAAGATTAACTGTAGCTTTGTTTTATTACTAGAAAAGTAGTAGAAAGGTGTCTTTGTGAGGATGGAAAGGTATGAGGGTGAACCTGTGAAACACAAAATCTGAAAGGATAAAAGCATAAACAGAGCAGCCGCTCTTTTCTGCTTGGCTCACATGGTCTTATCGTATCTTCATAGATACTCTGCTACCAGTTTGCATGAGGACGTGTTTTGAACTCTTAATTGGCTTTCTGTATTTCTGCACAGGCTTTAATAGAACTGTACCTTTTAATGGTAATACATGCTTTGGTTCAGGAATACAGTTATGAATTCAACTTGTAACTATTTTTCTGCTCATATGAGTCTGTTTACCTTCTAAATTTAGCTTGAGCATAGAATTCTATCTTATTAGACTGAAACTGGATCCATTATCCTGCTTTGATGTTCCTTGAGTGGTATACTGAGAATTATAGAGACAGATGGATGTTAATTTCTGCCTTTGAACTAGGTTTTGTTCAGTCTGTCCTTACAATAGACCTATTGTGAGATGAGTAGGTAGGACAAGTCTGGCGGTTTAGCTTTTGTCTGCCAACTCAGTGTGAGTGAACTAAATACATCAACCATCCTAGTGTTCTGGAAGTGGTTATTTATTTAAAATGGGATCTAAAGCTTTTCTTCTTGTTTATTGTGTTTTGTTTGGGGTTTTGTTGTTTGTTTTTAGACTTAACATTATTTACAATTAAATAGCTGATTTTTGTTTTACAGTTTGTGGCAATTATATTGTTCCTTTTGAAAGAGGAATGATTTGGTGGTGATGGAGTGCTGCCACTGACAGATGGACTCACAGGAAAGAAGGTGAGAATGAGCAGCTAGGTGAAGTCACAGAGGCTCCCTGGAATATGCCAGCCATGATCATCTTGTAAAATTATTAAGTGGTGTCAGCGTACTCTATATGTAACTTACACTAAAGGGAACAAGAGGAATAACTTAGCTTTAGTTTCAGTTATGTCTGGAACACTCAACTCATTACAACAGTAATTTCTTTTTTAAGCTGGTTGTTGAAACTTGTGGAGGAATAGCCATGGGCTGCAAACTTGAAAGTAAAATTCTCTGGTGAACAGTAAATCACATCTGTTACCTGCACCTGTGAATTTTGATTCTGAACCAATAGCCCTGCAGTAGTCTATTCTTTTGCTCCTTGTTTCTTCCACTAAGATACCTGACAGAGGTCAGATGTTTTGGGGATGAAAAAATAATGTCCTGGTGTGCGACTGTCCATATTTGTCTTACGTTGTTCTCTAAAGACTTATTAAATGGATAAAAATCCAAATATCTGGCTTTGGACTGAATTTAATGCACAATTTTAATTCACTTCTATTCTAAACACAAGTCCTACGTATTTAAAATGAAAGATGGACTCTGTTTTAGTACTGTGTATATTGTTTGGATTTAATTACGTGAATTTTAGAAGAGTTATGTTGCCTTTTTGCTTTTCTTTTTTTCTGTTTTGTTATGTGAAAAAAGAAGAGAGATTGGGGATGTGCATGGGAGCTAAGAGAGACATAATTCCATCTCTTGGTTATTCTCATCTTGGATTTTTCAGAGGCAGATTGTGCAGAAGTACTGTTCATCCTATGCACCACAACTAGCAAAATTTTTAGTTTTAAAAAATCGGTAGTCTGCACAAATAGGGCCTTATGGTTTTTGAATGTGTTACTTGCAGAAGTTGTCCACAATGCAGCCTGTCAGACTAGCTTTTTCTGGGTTTGCTTCAGTATTGGGATACATTTGGGGATTTTGTGCCCTTTTTTCTAGACAAGGATTGCCATTTTGTCAAAGCTCTTCTTGTTACCTTATATATTTAACTTCACAAGTTCACGCAGAGCTGCAAGAACTGATTTACGTGGGGAGTAAATGACTTGGTTGTTGGCAAATAAGAAGCTAAACCTACTTTCTGCAGGGTGGATAACAATCTATATAAAGTTTTAAATTTAAAGAAAACTCATAATTTAACTTGAAATATTCTCAATCTATATTAATATTTAAAATTTCTTTTTGTGTTTGTTTAAATCAAGTGATTCCACAAATTCTGTGTGCTTGTTGTCAAAGTTCTGAGAAATTTCTTTCTGCTGATGGGAGAAGTTGCTAACTGGGCATTCGAAGCAGAGTGTGATGAAGTGTTAAACCAGCTTTGGATAGTTCCAGTCACTCTTGCAAGCCCAGATTCTTCCATTGTGTTTTCAGGATCTTTTTTATTATTATTATTGCTTCAATTGATTTGAATGACGGCCTCATTTGAATCTGAGAAACCTATTAAGAATTGAAAGAGGAAAAAGAAAAAACAACTGAAACCTCATTTTTCTCTCTAAAGGTAGAGATGAAAGTATATAAAGGATGAGCTCTTATAGGTCTAATGTTTTGAAGACATTGTGAATGGGAGCAATCAGTTCATGGTAAAATCTGCACACAATACAGAATCACAGAATTCTAGGGGTTGGAAGGGACCTCGAAAGATCATCTAGTCCAACCCCCCTGCCAGAGCAGGGTCACCTAGAGTACATCACACAGGAACACATCCAGACGGGGTTTGAATGTCTCCAGGGAAGGAGACTCCACAACCTCCTTTGCTTAATTACTTGCTCTTAAAGCAAATGTTATTTGAGACATTCATGTGTATTTTCAGCATACCTGATGATCCGTGTAACTGATAAAAACATGATTATAGGCTTTTTTTCTGCATTTTAATTTCCAAAAGCTGAATAATGCAAAACAGGAATAAACCTAAACATAAAACCTAATAAACCAGAAAAGTTCCTCCTGATTTCTAACACAGGAAGAGTTAACATTATAAATGTCGCTGTTCCTATCTTAACAGCATTGCTTACATGTGGGTAGAACTGAGGCAATGATCGCCCTCAGCATGCAATGGCAAAATTGTGTATTAATTTGATCTTGCTGTGAGCAACAACTACAATATATAATATAAAGGCTATATCAGTTGTGAATAAATCTTTAAGTTTACTACTGACAAGATCAACTGCTTTTCAGGCAGTGAAGTACAAATTAAAAAGATGGATGATGATTTCAAATAGAAAATACTTCTTTTTTATTTAAATAATATTTAAATTAAGATTACTAAATTGTAAATGAAACATGTTGACTTCCTGAAATTAAAACCAGTGCCTGAACTACTAAGCCTTTCCTACATATGTGGAAACCAAACTATGCAGTACTGAACCACAGAAAACTTCAAGCTGATTCTGTATTTCCTTCAATCTTTTTGTAGCTCAGAAGAGGCAGAAGGAGCCAAAGAGAGAGGCCTGGTCTATGTGTGGAAAGCTGGTTCCTGTTCTGCAACTCCAGAAAGGCTTCCAGGCCTCAGTGGAAAGACTGTATTACAGGCAGCCCTTGGAATACATCATGGGTTACTTCTAACAGCAGGTAATAAACATCGAATTGTAAAGATTTGAGGCAGTATCAAATTTTAGTTATTGTCAAGTTTTCATTGCTGCAATCTTTTCAGGTAAAGAAATTTTGGAGAGGCTACCATACAACATCAAACTGATGGCAAGATACATTTACCTCTCCCTCTGCCCTGACTTTCCACCTGATAAGGCAATCCTGTGTTACTGTAGGTGGCAAACAGAACAGTTTCGTGACTCTAGATCTCTGTATGGAAAGATGAGCTCTGTGCTTTTTTGTGTTCTTCAAGCAGGGCTGTACGTCTTTAATATGTTGTATACTCTTAAGTAGAAAGGACCAATAAATACACCTGGGTATAATAGAATTTTTAGCAGAAAAACTAAATTACTCAGTGCAACAGTGGATGCATGCACAGGGTAATGTTAATGAGGTATAGAACTTACCAGCAGCAATAGCAGAGAACAACTAGCTCGTATATCATGACAGCAACCAGTCTTCGTATATCAATAGCCATAGTTTTGCTGAGCTTGGCGTAAGCTAAAAAATGGTATCTGTTTATCTGAATCTCTCTTCAAATTTTTGTATTTTTGTATTAGTTTAACTTGTTAGATTCATGCTTGATTTGTTTTTGGTTTTGTTTTTTTTTTTTTCTTTCCAGGTGGAGAGGTCTACAGTTTTGGAAAACTGCCCTGGAGATCAGGACTGGAGGAGTCATGTGCTAAGAGTCCTATCTTAGAAAATACTTTGCTTGGGCATCATGTTATTACAGTGGCAGCTGGCAGCTTCCATAATGGAGCCGTGACAGAAAGTGGTGTGGTGTACATGTGGGGGAACAATTCTGCTGGCCAGTGTGCAGTTGCTAATCAGCCATGTGTGCCAGAGCCACAACCCATCAGCATTTCTGATTCTGAAACCAGTCCTCTGTTATCAGTAAGGATTTTGCAGCTAGCATGTGGGGAGGAACACACACTGGCGCTATCACTAAGCAGAGAGATATGGGCTTGGGGGAGTGGCTGCCAGCTCGGTCTCATAACAACAACTTTCCCAGTGACAAAGCCACAGAAGGTAGAGCACCTGGCAGGACGTGTTGTGCTCCAGATTGCTTGTGGAGCCTACCACAGCCTGGCTCTGGTACAGTGTCTTCCTGTGCAGGAAATGAAGCCTATTCCAGAGAGGTGCAATCATTGCAGTCAACTCCTCATTACCATGATGGACAAGGAAGATCATGTAATCATTTCAGATAGTCACTGTTGCCCACTGGGTGTAGCACTGTCTGATAACCAACCAGAAAACCATGTCTTCTATCCTTCATTGGAGACCCTAGAAGGAAAAAATGTACCAGGTAGCCAAAGTGAAGACTGTCAGAAACCACTTGTGGAAGAACATGCACTTGTTGCTTTAGAATCTGATGGAGGAGGTAGGCTTTCCGGCAACAATGGACAGGAAGATAGTGGAACTTCTAGTCCTGGAAATATTCTGTACACAGACAAAAAAGAAGTGAAGGAGTACTTAATCAGTTTATCAGATCAATCAGTAAATGAGAGCCTGGAGAAAAACATCTGCACGGAACCTGAGCAGGTTGGTACCTAGTCACTAGGTCATGATGTGCTACAAATCCTCTGGTATACCTGACAACATTACTCTCTTCACAAATGAAAAATTCTGTTAGTTTAATGTAACTGTGGTGTTCCTGTAATTTCAAAGTGTTTGTGATGGTTCTCAGCTTCCAAGTGAAAGAGTTCTTGTCATCCATTGTTATTCAATTGTAAGCCTTTAATGTGAGCAGACTTGACAGTGCTGTAGTCTCTCTTACTGAGAGAAGTGCCAGAACCACATAAGCCGTTTTCCCCTTCTGTGGCTGTTTTACAACTTGTGGGTTTCCCGTTTGTGTGGGGCAGTGAGCTGGTACTTGTCTAATTTACCTTTAAGGTAAAATTTGCTTTTCTATATGTAAGAACGAGTCCCTCACAAATCTGTCTTAATTTCTCAATGACTTCAAAATTCTTGATTACAAGTAAAGACTATAAAGGTAATGTTAAAGTGTTGACCAAAAGGCTTCTAACGTTAATCATAGGAGTGGTGTAAGTTTATAAACAGGGGTGGGGAAACCCCTTCTTTGTGTGTTGTGGAAAACGGTTCAACAACACTGTTTTGATGCTATCACAGAACAGTAAACTAACAATTTCTTAATAAGCATCAGAAAATGCTTGATATGAAGTTTCAAGAGGTGTTCCCAGCTCCCTGCCAAAATACTACCTTTTCCACTATTTTGAAAAAAAATCTTATTTGGGATGGGGGGAAAGAAAATACAACCCAAAAGCTGTTACATGGAAAACTAACCCCAAATCTTGCAGTGCAGTCTGGCAGTCCCTGTGTAAGCACTGACCTGCTGGATGGTTTATGGCAATGTCTGTGAGAAAAACTGCCACTTGGTGGCCCAATATGCAAAATTCATAGCAGAATTTTTAAAATTCCTTTTAGCATTTCAAGTGTGGTGTAGATACCAATTTCTGAAATACTTTTTGTAGCTACAGTAATTTTTTTTCACAATGGTTTTGGGAGATAAATTTCACAGGGCCTAAAAAGTGGTTGATTTTTGTCATTACCTTTGATGGCAGAAAGAGAGTAGTATTAAGATCAAAACAAAATGTCTAGTAGCATGGTTGATTATGTTATTATTAAGTTATGCTTTCTTGTTCTGAAGAAAACCTATTTCAGAGAAATAAACACTGTGTGAACACAGTTGTCCTTTGTTTTGCTTTTTGCTAATACAAATGTGTTCTAGTGGTTATGGGCCTCTTGGACTCATGTGAGATCTCCTGCCATCAGGAAACAACTGAAACATGTAGTTTCATGCTCCCTTGCTCAACTCCTTGTTCATGGAATATTCCAGAGTACTGTTTCCTTTGCACAGTTCCAGGAATAAACAAGCCTGGAATTGATTCACTGAACCTTAACACAATTGAGCATACATGTGAAGAGCAGAGATGAGGACTCTAATGTTTCAGCATTAGTAAAATCCTTTGTTTCTCTTTGGTTTCCTACACAAATTTGGTTTGTTTTCCTGTATTGCTATGCATGCCTGTATAAATAGGAATGAGGTGCAAGTAAATAGGACCAATACCAATCCTTTAGCCTAATTTTTCACAAGAAAGGGAAGTCTGTTTTCCTTCTGGTGGGACAAAATGAGCTGTAATTATATTATTTCCCACCATGTATTAGGTGGAAAAATGGGAATTTGCTGTCCTTGTTTTAACTATTTGGCAAATATATTCTTGTGCATTATTTCTTTTTTAGTGGGTAAGTTGATTGCTATTATAGGTAGTCATGTGCTGGTACTAGTAATTGCCTTCAGTCGTTTGTCCCTAATGTGACTCGATGATTATTAACTAAGCTTTATATGGATATAACAGTAGCATAAGGGGACACATAACCCAGAATGGTCATAAGACCCTGCAAAATGAATCTATGAATCACTGTTTCCCTTTTAACTTATTGAAGGGAGAATTTATCTCTCTGTAAATACAGCATGCTCACTGATGCACTTTAATAGGTGGCAAAGCAGCTGGTAATAAGCCTAAAATTAATCCCTTTTTATATTACTTTGCAAAGATCCTTATTTTTGGTATTTAAGAAAAAAGCAAAACAGACCCAGAGCTATAAGACAAGTGCAACAGACAAAGCCCAGTCCATGTAGAAATGGTGCAACCTTAAAAAAATGGGATTCTGAGGAACAGATGTACACCTAAGTATAAAAACCTCCCTCATAATGTCTTGTTCAGGATAGCATAGTTTGAATAGTGAATGCGCATGTCATCATCCTACTGTTATATGCTGTCTGGTATGATAGTCTTCAATTTTTCTTTGGTTTTAGCCTTCTCAAGAAGAACAACTCAGTGCTTGTATCCCTGGCCCTCCAGGTACCGGCACATCTGCCTTGAACAGCTTGGTGGCCTCTTGTGCATCAGCAGTTGGTGTGAGAGTAGCTGCTACGTATGAAGCTGGAGCATTGTCTCTGAAGAAAGTAATGAACTTCTATAGTGCACCTTCAAGTGAACCAGCGTCTCAATCTGGCAGCAGTTCCCCAGGGCCTGAAGCTCTGAAAGACACTCGAGAAGAGCAGGTCAGACTGGAATCCATGCAGGGGAAGAAGAGTTCCAGTTTAGTAGATATTAGAGAGGAGGAATCTGAAGGAGGGAGTCGAAGACTTTCTCTGCCTGGCTTGTTGTCACAAGGTAAAAAAACACATTGGGAAAACCAGGAGTTTGGAGAAAGTTATAATAATGTGGAAATTTATAACTGAAACATATTTATTGAACATAAATCATATACCAAAGGTATTTATGAATTATAAACTGTATCTTAGGACTTGAAGGTGGTGGAGGGAGTGAAGACTAGCAGATACTGCATGCTAAAAAAACCAAAAGCATAGTGGATTTGGGAATGTTTATTAGTAAAGTGGGCACATTGTAGTAGTCTGAGCATCTTATTGCAAAATTACAGCAAACTATCTTTCATACAGGTTGCATAGCAGATAAAATTCTGTGTGGTTTGTAATCCCTACTGCACTGAGCTGGTTTTGAGCCAGGGACCTAGAAATATTCTGATTCCTACTGCCAAACTTCAAAGCTAACAACCTTCCCTTATAGATTCTAGTATTGTTAATTGCTCTGAACGCGTGGGTACGTGGTTTAGTTCTGGATTGTTCTTGGATCTGAGGGGGATTTTAGGAAGTATTGAAATATTTTGTTCACTGTAAGGATATATTTGCTTTCAAAACAAATTTTTTTGGGTTTTTTTTGTTTGTTTTGGTTCATTTACTTTGGTGTAACTGTATACTTCTCATATGCCTATTATCCTATAATACCTGCTGAAAATTAGTTGAGATCCATTTACTTTTAGCACATATGTTATTTCTGTGTATCAGTAACCTGTTGTCTTACATGTCAGCTTTTACTCTTAATCTTAGTTAAGACCTCTTTAAGAAGTCTTGATTGGTTACCTCAAACGGTACTGTTACTGTGTAACAGAGTCCGAAATATCTACCTAAAGTTATGAGCAATTTTTCTGTCTCTTGGCTTGTTTTCAGTTTCTCCTAGGCTCTTACGGAAGGTAGGGCGGGCAAAAATGAGGACTGTAGCTCTGACTCCAACCTACAGTGGTGAGGCTGATGCTCTTCTACCCTCTCTAAGAACGGAGGTATGGAGCTGGGGAAAGGGGAAGGAAGGACAGCTAGGACATGGTGATGTTCTGCCAAGGTGAGATTTCTTTGATAAATGTTTTTTAGTAGGTTACTAGAAAATCTTGAGTATTTAACTACTTCAAGTTCGGTCAGCTGCCTTGTACTGTATTCTTGTTCTTTTGTGACCCAGGTTCCTCCAAGTAACGTATTTTATGCTTTATTGTTACTGAACGTAAATCAGTTATGGCTTTTCCCCTTGTAATCACTAGTTTTGGTGGTATTTTGACTTTGTCCAAATTGGGGTGAGGTTTAGCATCAACTTGTGCCCTTTATGGCCTTTTTGACTAAGCTGGCTTATTGCCAAAAAACTCCATGTATATTTGTTTTCAGGAAAAAATAAAACTTGGAATTTATTTTTGTCTTAAGAATACCACTGATAATCTTCTTTTCTCCTCTTACCTGGGGTTCTGGGGATTGACAGGCTTCAGCCACTATGTGTGAAAAGCCTAGATGGTAAAGAAGTGATTCACCTTTCTGCTGGTGGTCATCATTCCTTAGCCCTGACTGCCAAATCCCAGGTACAACCTTCAGTCGTCATATTTTTTTGATCTATGACAGAATTGCCATGTTTGGTGTTTTCTAGGGGTTTTTTTACTTCTAAACTTTTTTTCTGTTTGAGAGAGGTAACTTGGAAGCAGTGTGGTATTTTAATTCTGTTTCTGCCCGAGTTCTGCATGTACCATCAACATTGTGTTTAAAGAGTGCAATGACTTGATTTGGTGCATTCAATTCTTAAACACAAGAAGACAATTTGAGAATATAGGAAGTGCTTCTTGGTGCATGAATCTTATCCCCTTGACTTGTGTGTGTTTGCTCACTTGATGTGTTGTGCCACTACAATTAAGTGTGTGTCCATATATAAACATTCTCATCTTTAGCTATGTTTCTTACAGGTGTATTCGTGGGGCAGTAATACCTCTGGCCAGCTTGGTCACTTGAACTCCCCAACAACAGTCCCTCGTCTTGCAAAGGTACTTTCTGTTTTCTGTATTTTTCTTCTTTCGGTTTAGAGTCTCTTCTTACAGAAGTGAGTGCAAAGTAATTTCTAAAAACTGATCTTGTTTATGTATCTGTGTGCTATATACTAATAGAGCTCTTAATTTCTTTGGCTTATACTGTGAATACGATCCTTAGATGAGCTTGTGAAAGTCTACCTAAGAAATCCTTCACTCAGACTTCCACTGTTTTTTGACCACACCGAAGTTCTAAAACTGAGAAATGTGACTTGATTGTATCTTGTCATCAAATTTCACTTCTACCTTATATTTGGTTTCTCTGATTGCAATGCTGCAGTGCTGAAACTTTTAAATACCATGGAACACTGTTTTTATTCTAAACACCGTTCTAGCATTTTTAGCTTTGCTAGACCATGACCATATTTGTTTTTCATTTCTGTATTTTAGAGCTGTTTTGGCAGTGTGTTTTATGTTTGTTTTGAACTTTTCATCATGTTGAGCGAATAGCCAAATAATTACTTCGGGTTAGACTAGACCCTTGTCTATGTTTTCTGATGCTTGTCTTAGTGGAAAACTAGCTGCAGAGTTTTCCTGTTTAGGCCTTATGCAAATTAATGTACACCATCTTAACTGTCCCAAATTTATAGACTTCCCAGTTAAATGTAGAGGGGAGAACAGTGTTCCAACTTTTATCAAACTCACCAATTTAAAAATAAAACTGATTTATAATTTAAAGGCAAAAACCCAGTCATTAGAAAGAATACTCGAAGGAAGGATAACTTTCAGTATACATGCAAGAAATGTGTGTGTTATGAGACACTGGAGGTGGAAAATTACCAGTTATTGCAATACTTTTTCTTGGCTGGTGTGTTCACATACATGTGTGTCTAGAAGAGTTGAGTACTTTCCTCTCCTTCCAGCTTTGGTTGATGATTTCTAATGTCTCTTCCTTTATGTGAATTTCAGGTGTGTGGTGATGGTGTTTGGAGTACAGCAGCAGGACTAGATTATTCCCTCTTTTTAGCAGATGAGGAAGACTTCCAACCTGGACTATATTACAGTGGCCAGGAGACAACATCAGAAAATAATTTGTATGAAAATAGCTGTACTAAGTGTCCAGTTTTGTTACTATCCTGTAGTAAGGTGAGTGGTATTTCCTTTAAGTTAGTGCAAATCATACTGATGCTTTTTGGAAGCATTGCTGGTAGTTCAGCTAGCTTTAAGGGTGTCAAATAACTGGTTCCTAGCAGTCAAATCAGGATCACAGCTTATAGAGGGCAGAGATGAGGCCTAATTAGTGAGTTATGCTCTCTTCCCTGCCTGTTTCTTGGTCTTTACTTCTGTTTGAGGGGCAAGGAGGTGTTTCCAGTGTGTCTAATCCATTTCCTTTCATGTGTGCATGTTGTAGAAGTACAGCCTTATATTGTGTTCTGTTTTCAGCACAGTCTTCATGTATTTATTCTTGGCTGCTACTGCTCTTCATTTTCCTGTTGTTTCCCAAGTGATCGAGGCCACTGCTTTCTCTGTTCCATTCTGCTTCCTACGCATCTTGTTTGTGTGGGCAGAAGGTCCCCCTGAGTTTTACACCATCTCCTTCCCGCCCCCGCCTTTTCTCATGGGTGTAAAGAGGGAGCTGAGCAAAGGCATCAAAAAGTATACTTGCATATTTATGGGAGAGAGCAGTTGCCTCTATACAATTTCCTTCATCAAACTGAATCACATATCTGCCTTGGTATTGGCATGAGGTGAGGGAGTGCATACTCTGACTGCACATCCTCTTCCAAGTTGTTTGTATGACTTCAGATCAACCTGAGTTTAAGGTAACAAAAAGGAGATGGTGAGGGTAGAAAGCAGCTCTTTTGGGTCTCATTGCTACTTCCCTAGATAAAGCAGAATAGCAGCTGGAGATGGGTTTTGTGGAGGGACAGGGATTTAGACATTGGGTCCATGCATTTTCAGGAAGACACACGCTTGCAGCAATCGTCTATAACATTGTTGCTAGCCATTCCCTTCCCTACTCTCTTGTAGAATGACTTGTAGGCACTTGCATATTAGAACTGGCCTGTGGGTTGCTTGATGAACAACTCTAGCTCAATGTTTATCTTCTATTTAACAACAAAGGACATAAAAGTAGAGCTCAAACATTGAATTACTGTACGGTGTTGTGTGTGAACCAGAATTAGTGAGGAGCCACAATGCATCAGCAGCACTTGTGCTGGTCTTGGGGAAGAATTTTGCCTCCAGGTACTGCGAAAAGCAAATACCTACTCATACCTACACTAACACCACTTGTGATGTTAGTGTAGTTATTAGTGTTAGTCCAGTTTATTGATACTGTAATACTACTCTTATCAGTAAATTGACAACTTTCAGGTTCAGAAAGGACTATAGTTTAGAGCACAGTCATAATATTAAAGCCTTGTTCCTAATTAATAGGGGAAATAGCTGATGTAATGATACTACTTAATATCAACATTGTTGATAAAAGCATGAAGTATACTGCAGTTCTAAAGTGACTGAACTTAATTAAGGTCACGATCTCTTAAATATGGAATGGTTGTATGAGTCACCTTAAAAGATGGTCTGTTTATTGTCTTTTATGCTCTGTCAGTACCAGGAAAATGAACAACATTGACTATAAGTGTTTGTTCTAGTTTTATCATTCTTCTATTAAGCCAGTATTGAATGGATTGTTTGTCACTGTAGATAGTATATAAGTATTATACTGTATATTATAAGTATTATACTTATTGTCACTTAGTGCTCCTAAAGATATGTTTTATTCTGCATCACCCTATTTTTAAGTTGAAGTGTAAAGGAAAAACATTAAAGCTGCTATTTTTTTCTTTTCTCTTTTTCATCTTTCAGATAGGGTATATAAGCAATGTGATGGCTGGTGGTGACAACTGTTTGGTCTTAGTAGACAAAAATGTAATGGGATATATTGCCAGTTTGCATGAGTTGGCTTCTACTGAGAGAAGGTTTTATTGCAAACTGAGTGAGATCAAATCTCAGGTTCTTAGACCTCTTTTGGGTTTAGGTAAGAACGTATTTTAATATTTTATTTTCTGTTATTTCCCCTAAAATCCACAACAATTTTTTTAATGCAAAATTTAAAGGTAATTAAATATTTTAAAGATAAAACTAAAGTCTTACTCTTCTCCCCTGTTCGGATGACTGGTGAAATACAGCTACATTTTCACATCTGTATTATGTTACTAGTAGTTGTACTCTTCTTGACTGTTTCACCTGAAATAACTTCATTATTTGAGCTATATTTAGCCGAAAATTGTTGAATTCCTGATTCTGGATAAGGTAGTCATGGGATGAAAATGCCAATAAAGCACCTAAACAGCACCTTCTGGTAATTGTCTTTATTAATAGGTGCTGCTCTTTCATAAGGTAAGCTAAATTGCTTTCTGGTCTGTTACAGATAATTTGGGCAATGCAAATACAATCCAGTTGTTGCAGGAAATGGCAAGCAGGTTCAGCAAGCTGTGCTATCTCATTGGTCAACATGGAGCTTCTTTGAGTAGCTTTCTTCATGGAGTAAAAGAAGCCAGAAGCTTGGCCATCCTGAAGCATTCCAGTCTCTTTCTGGATAGTTACACTGAGCAAGTATCCGATTTCCTCTCATCTTGAGTCTGTGCAGGCTTAATCTACTGACTACCACAAGTCCCAAGTTAGGGCTTCAGCTTCCCTAATGTAAAATTCTGTGTACAAACTCTTTTTTGGTTACTGCATATATACGTGTTAAAAAGTGACATGTTCATTACTTAATAGTAAGGACCTTGTAGTGTAGTAGAATTGCAATGGCTAGGCTACTAAGTAAAGCTACCTTTGGGGGTTTAGTATATTTACAAAATGCCTTTTCAGTAGTCATTTAACTAAAAATTGTCTTCTGGAAGAATGATTCTTCTGTCCTGGTATCTGCTAAATATCTAGCATTACACTTTTCACCCAAAAGACAGAGCTGCTTTAGTGCTCAGAATTAAGTCTGAATTATCCTGGTTGGTTTTTTTGTTAGCTTAATGCTTTGGGGAGCATAAGTCTATGCAGTCATGCTGTCTGCTGTCTTTCTTCTCAATAACTGTTGTAGTTACTGGATAACTTCATCCAAATGTAGCAAAGGTCTCATTGTACATAACACCTATGGGCTTTTGTGAAAAATACTGGCTTGGCAGGGGAGAGTCTAAAAATCCCCTCTCTGAATGTAGTCTTGGTTACTAATACATCTGAAAATCTCGAAGGGAACAAAATTTGAGGATCATCACCTTTAGTTGTTATGCAGTGTGCAGGCAGTTGCACTTTTTTCTAACAAGCACAACAGTAACTGTTTTTACTGGCTCAGTGATAAACTTACGCTGTATCACTCTAAAAGAAACTTTCTTCTCTGTTGGTCAAATGACTTGTTCATAATTGTAAAATATGTATTTTCTCCCTTTCTTACTTAGCTTAGTATTTGACTTCAGTTTTTCCTGTAATCTGGATTTCCAGAATTGGGTCTCATTACGCATATTAAAAGGGTTTCTTAATTTCTTCTTCCTCCCTGTCAAAGACTGAAATACCTAATTTCTGTTCTTGTTGTTACTGCCTGTCTTCTGCTCTCCCCCCCTGCTTTCTAATGCTTTACACGTTTTTCTGTGTATGGCATCAGAACCTATGCATGCTCCTCAGCCTAGTGCCTTGAGCATTCTCCAGGGATCCTTCAGGCAACATAAGTATTATCTGTTAATTGGGCTAAGGTGAGACCTCTTCCCATGGAGAAAGGCGAGGGTTTTTCAATAGTTTTCTTCTTTGGTAGGGGAGAAGTGAAAAGTAGAATGTTGAATAGCAGAAAAAGAGAAATTTCCATCTTGAATATAATTAGAACTAGCAGTATTAAACTGTTGAAACAGATGGCCTATTCTGTACATGCCCAAATTTAGGGGAAAGAAAAAAACCCTCAAGTTTTGATTGCAAAGCAAGCCCTCTGTGTTGTGCTAATGGTGGCAGAAATGTGGAATAGTAATGTACGTTATAACTTCCATGTGAAAAGTGAATACTAAGTGTTCCAGTAACACTTAGTGTTTCACTGTTTAATATTTTCTCAAGCACTTTAAATTACGTGCATAGTCAAAGATACAACAGATCTCATTGGTAAACTGTTGGAAATGACAAGAGTTGCTATTTCCAGGGATGTTCTTACTTTGTAACAAAAGCTCTTTTTCTTCCCCATTTTAGGTATTGTACTTCAGTAACAAACTTCCTCGTAATGGGAGGATTTATGCTCCTTGCAAAGCCAGCAATGTAAGCAAGCCTTTACCATTTTCTGGAGGTTTTGATCAATTATCAAAGGACTGCACTCTTAAAAATTGTGTGTTTGTGTGTACTAATGAGCATGCAGAGCCTTGGTCTCAGTTTGCTTGAGTACGCTAATTAATTTTCCATCAGATGAAGAAAAAGTTCCTTCCTCTCAACTGTGATAAAAATGTAGGTTAAAATGTGGCTGGATTGAGTTCAGTTACTTTGTCTTGAATGTGGAGAAAGGAGGAAAAAAGCATAAATTGTTGTAAATTCCTTGAAAGAAACATAAACAGATTTTGGATAATTATTCTTTGAAAGCTTAGTCTTGAGTTTAAATTATCATTCAGTGTTTGTTAGTATTTTGTTCTTCCAAATGTTGCTGTCAGGAAAATACAGAACTGCAAACTTTTAAGAATTAGTAAGAGCAGATAATGTGAATTCTGTTTCCTTTGAATTCTTTAAGTTTATGGAAGCACTTTAAAATCATGCAAAAAATAACATTTCTACACGTGTATCTTCCCTGCCTCTCAAGGTTGCTTTACTCTATTTCATGCCTAGATGCTGTTAAATGTGAGGAAGGAGTTGTACCTTAAGGCCTGAGACAGTATATTTGAAGTTTATAGATCATGAAGTAAAGCTTTTTTCTGAGTTCAATGGTATTTTTGTCTAGGAAATAGTGATGACACTGCATCTTTCACTCTAGCGCTGTGGAGAAGTCATTGCAGTGAAGGTATTTTTTAACTCGTCTGAGGAATTGCCAGCTTTCCTTCCTTCTGGAATTCTGTAATCTGGGAGTAATTCTATTACAGCTGTTTATGGAGCACTTTGAATATAGTGTAAATGATTGTATTCATAGTTCTTTGAAACACTAAAATGCAAAGAATCTTCTGCACCAGAAGACCAGTGCCAAAGAGGAAATACAAAATCCCCCTGCAGAGAGAGACTGAGATTCTTTCTGCATTGGTCAAGATTTTTTAGGGTGGCTTACAGGAAGTCTTAGTTCAAATATAAGCTGCTTTATAATTAGTAATGAAAGTTCTGGATGCTGAAATTACTCTTACTGAATTTTTCAAGTTAGTTGTCACTATCAGGTGTCAAAGCTTCTACTGCAACTGGGGTCTCATTAGGTGAATAACACTTTTTCAGGGTCTGAAACTTCAGGGAGGAAATGTCTTAGAAGTTTTGTCCTGCTGCTTGCAAAGGGAAGTCAAAAATATCTTTGCTGATAAGGATGAATTTTCACCCTGCCACCTCCCTGAGGGAGGGATACTGCTTTAAGTCAATGATTAAGGACATCACCCTATCTTTTATGGGTATTCTGCAATATGAATGCATTAGAAGTAGCCCCAGCTTTAAAAAAAATGCCATCTTTGATAGAAGTCTCTGTTGTTGGCAGGTTTTTGAGCATTTCCTTTGGAATAGCAGACGAGCTATACTCAGTGTTATGAATCTGTTATTATTTGACAATTTTCTACAGAGAGACCTCCATTGGAGGATCTCAAAGCACTTTAAAAATGCAAGTCATCCAGATAGTTAAATTAAAAATTGAGAAATATGGTCTTTTCTCTAAAGAAGACTTTATTCCTAAGGCTTGTTGAACAAGAGAGTTCTTAAATATCATTAGCAGACCTAGACAAGGTATGTTATTTTGATGTGTGAAGTGGCATCTTACTAATCATGTAGAATGCTTGGGGATCCTGCTGTGCAATTCTCTGATCTGTTTTGCAGTCCCTGGGGCCTGCTTTCTCAGCCTCACCCGATTCTTGCAGCTTGTGGTTTAAATGCTTTCCAGCTGGATGTATTTTAATGTAGATGTGTCATATTTTCTAGCACATGCGTGCACAGAGATCTGGTGAAGGAGAGGGAAAAGTAGGTTTGTTTTCCTTTTAATGAAGAAATCCTGGTTTTGTGTGCTAATGCATTGTCTTCAGAATAATTTCCCTCTTCTTCTCTGAACTAGATTAGTTCTGCCTCTTGGAAATCAGACTGATGATTGAACAGATTTCCTGCCTTTCTTTGAGGTAGGGTGTAATTTTTCTAGTTAGGGGGAAAGCTGGTCAGTTGCCTTGAACAGCGGGGTGGGGAAGAGATTATTTGGATATATTTAGGGAAGTGCACTGGAGCAAGGTTAAGATTCTTTCATACCTTCTATGAATCAACAGTATTAGAAACTTACTACTCTAACAGTAATGGAAATCATTCCACCTGCTAGCTGTTTTACTAATCAAGTGTGAATGAGGAAAAGGCAATTAGTTACTCTCCAAGTAGGGCAACTTATTCAACTTTCTTCAACCAGATTAATGACTGAGCACGTGAGAGCAGAAGACAAAGTCCAGTGTTGCTGTTAGTGTCGTATGTCTGTATTACTGTGCTTACTCAAACTCATTTATGAGTACATTAATAAGCAGCATGTATTTGCCTTTATAATTTTTTATTGGTTTATGCTAATCCAACACCGGGATTTCTGAGATCGTTTATATAAAACATCGCTGATGTCTTTACTGTTTTTTTTTCTTCTCTCTTACCTCTGTTCCCCAATGGTCCCATCACTTAGAGACTTCTTGAGTAAAAACCAGGAGCTGTTACAGAAACTGTCAGAGAAGAATGAGGAAAACCTCCAGCTAGTGGAAGTTCTGAATGCTCTGTTTTTCATGCCATTTGGACGACTTCATAATTATGCTAGAACTTTGCTAAAGCTTGCCACGTGTTTTGAAGTGGTAAGATGGCTTTTTTATCTACACGTGAATAAATATACACATGAAACTTGTGGCTCGGAATTAACTGTGTGAAGCAAATGCCAGGTAATTAGAAATAGCTCAGTCCTCAGAGAAGCTACCTCAGACTTGTATTTGCTGCAGGGAAGATGATGAACATTTATTTGTGCAATCTTACACCACACCTGTACAGATCACATGACAAGTAGAAACTTGTTACCCTGCCAGAACTTGTTTGTGTGACTGAGCGCTTGATTACAAATACATTATTTTGATGTTTGCTTGTTGCCAGTTCCTTCTGGCATCATTACTGTAGCTATCCTTGGCTGTAATACTCTACTAAAAATCCTGCATATGTATTAGGTAGACTTTTACCACCTATTTAGATGTATATAGTTGCATTCTTTTGCAATAAAAGATGACTAAACAGGAACAGTAACTACTTGTATGTTTTTCCTAACACAGTCACTTAAAGTATTGCTCCTGCAGTTATTAGCACTACTTCTACTACAGCTTGTTAAGCTGCAAGAAGGTAGATCATGTAATTGAATATTAATCATTCTCTTAACATTCACGGAACTTCAGTGATTTTAAAAACTCCCAGTACACCAACAGAATGTGTGACCAAGAAAATAACTTGGCCTCCACTGTTACTTTATTGACCTGATCAATTGTCATGCATTTGGTGCTGATTTGATAAAACAAGCAGTTGAATTGCAGCTTGGTTAGTGTCGTTGACACAGGTGTTCTGAGGCACTCTCAGGTCTGTCTTACCTTGTGCTCTATAGGCATCTCCAGAATACCAGAAGCTACAGGATTGTAGTTCTTGTTATGAGAGCCTTGCTGTCCATCTTAGCAGAAAAAGGAAAGAAGCAGAATACACACTTGGCTTCTGGAAGACTTTTCCTGGGAAAATGACGGTATAGTGACAATCGTCAGTCCATTACCAGCTTGAATCTCTTGCTGTTAGTGTTATAGCCTGTGTGTGTTACTGATGCTGCTGTCCCAGTTGCACTTCTCGTTTTTCTAACTTGTGTTGCTGTAGTACTCTTAAAGGCCCAACCCTTCTGAAGTTACTATGAAAGACAAATAGTGCCAACCTTAAGTAACAATCAGTGAGAAGTAAGCTTCTGTAATTTTGTTTTTTAACTCTTCCTGTAGGATTCGTTGCGGAAGCCAGAGCGTCGTTTAATCTGTGAAAGTAGCAACCGGGCATTGTCCCTGCAGCATGCTGGAAGATTCTCTGTAAACTGGTTCATCCTCTTTAACGATGCTCTGGTACACGCTCAGGTAAGCCAGCTCGTATCCAGGAACAGAACCTTTTCTCTGCTTCAAACAACAGGACGTATTTTTCACATGGCAAAGACAAATCTTTGCACCGTTCACTACAGTGTTGTTTGAACACTTGAACATGGTATTTTTTTCATGTTTACAAATAAATTTGAAATTATATACTTCTTTTGGGTAATATTTGATTGCTATTGCCCTGTGGCTGGCATGGTTTCTGTTGGCTGTTTCTCAGAGCAAGGTGTGTATATGGAGCCTGTAATGCTCAGTTTTCCCTAGTCCTCAAAGAAAGAAAAAAAACCTGTTGAGAAAAAGCATGGGGCAGGGGTAATGGATCAGTACCTGGTGAAGTTTCCCTTCTTCTCCTTGCCTACAGTTCTCAACGCACCATATTTTTCCCTTGTCCACACTGTGGGTAGAAGCTCTTTCAGAAGAAGCTGGTAACGTGTGAGTATTCTTGCGTGTGATGCTGAAACAGTCAGATATCTTGGGAGGGAGGATGAGCATTTTGTAACAAATTATGGTAAAGTGGGAATGGAATAGGCTGAATGCAATCATGCCTACCCCTCTTTCTTGTTTCAGAAAACTTATTGTATCTCCAGGTCTTTTAAAAAAGCAGCTGTATAAACATCAGAAAGAACAAGGTAGTTGAGGAAAGCAAGTAGTCTTTCCTGCCGCTTCTTTTCACTGCTCACTTAGTAATAAAGTGAACGCTATCTGGGGAGGGGAAGGGAAAATACAATATTCATGCTCTAAGAAACTGTCTTTCAGGATGAAATTTCACTAGATTAAAATACTTCTCCTTCTTCCCCCCACGTAGGAATGGATTGAAGATTACAACACCAGAAGAACAGTTTGTGCTTGTTTCTTCAACACCACAGGAAAAGGTAGGCATATCGACAAACTGCATGGCTTCAGTGATACGAATGAGTTTTTCTCTCCTACTGTGAAAGCAGATAGCGAGAATTATTGCCCAAGTATTCACCAAAAATGAAGTTTTCCCACAACTTGGTATACAGGTTGACTGTATACTGTACTTGACGGTAACAGTGCTTCAGTTTACAACACTGTACTGAGGAGGTCAAAGGACACTGTTGTAGTTGCTGTAAAGGTGATATTCAGTGCAAAGACAGACATTAGCTAATTTCTGTGATGAAATGCTTTGTTTCAGACCAAATGGCTGAGGGCAATAAGCCAAGCAGTGGATCAGGCCCTTAAAGGGACTTCTGACTTAATTCTGTACGGAGCTGGTGGGAATGTGCCAAGACAGGAACCTCCTATTTCTCGTAGTGCCAAATACACCTTCTATAAGGACCCTCGATTTAAGGATGCTGTTTATGATGGGAGATGGCTTTCGGGAAAACCCCATGGCAGGTAAAAGCGTTTGAGCATAACAGCTGAAAACAAAATGAGGTCATTGATGGTAGGGTCACTCACAGAAGTTGTTTGGGAATTGTGAAGCGAGCTGATTATCTTACACAAGTGTATGGCTTTGTATTTTTTCCAGAGGGATCCTAAAGTGGGCGGATGGAAGAATGTACTCTGGGACTTTCCGGACTGGGCTGGAGGATGGGTAAGACCCTTTCACTACTTGTGGAGCAGGAGGGCAAGAAATACCTTTTGTTGTAGGAGATAAAAAACTTTTTTAATAAAGGCTTTGCAGTGAATCTTACTGACTCAGGGTTATGTATGTTAACAAGATACATCTATATGTTGATATATAGGTAATCTCTCATTTATCCAGAAATACGCTAGTTGTTGTCTTCACAGCAAACTGTGCAACTGCATGATTGAAAACATGCTCTTTCATAAAAACTGAAACTAATTGGGGTAATCAGCTGTGGGATGGAGAAGAAAAATGGTACAACAACTGAGAAGAAAGAATAGGTGGGTGGGTGTAAATTCCTAAGCAGAGGAAGCCTGCAGTCAACTTTCTGCTGTATAGGTAACTATTAACTTTGTGTGTTGTGATATTATTTCAGAAGTTCTGGTAACTTTTTTATCCATCTAGAAGATGCAGTGCCTTTCATGCAATGCAGTGATGCATCTTCTCTAATGTTTTCCTTGCTGTATTTCTGGTAGAGCAAAGGTTTAATAATTCAGGAAGCAGACAACACAATCTTGAATCAAGACTTCAGGGTTTGGGTGATGAAAACAAAACTAATGAAAGTATGTGATCCTAATGATTAAGATAACTGGTACAGAGGAGATTTGAAAACAGGATGAATTTAAGTCCCAAGCATTATCAAGTTATCTGGTGAAACAAATGAGACTATTTGATTTCATTGCTAAGAATCTGCTTAGGGCAGTACGGAAACTAAGACCTTAACTTATCTCCAGAGGCATTTTTATATGAATCCCGTGGGCAGACGTGTCCGTACTGGGTAGGATAAAAATATGAGGAGCCCTATCGACTTCCAGATGTGTTTCCATAGTATTGAGTTGGAGGGGAAATTGAAATGTGGTCTGACTACAGATAGCTTTTTGCAATGCACCTTAGCTATCAGTATAATGTCAAACTATAAAACCAGATGAGAGGTTTGATCAAGTGTAATTAATCCTGGTGATTTTAGGGTCATTGGAGATGAAAATATTGCAAACAAATCCCCACCAGAAATAAATGGATTGGTAGTTAGCTGTAATTGCTAGAATTATCAAACGCATATATTTGTATTTCAGCATGCATACTATAGTCTCAACACTTAACAACAGTAATGTCTTGTTGGAGTAGACATGCTTTCAGGAGAACCCTCCTAACTGGATTTTAATCTCAGAAGATTAAAATTAGTAATAGTTGTGTGTCTTACTCTTTTCAGGCATACTGAAATTGTGAACAATTCTGTGCTACTGTTTGAACATAATTGGAATCTAGCGTCTTTTTAAAAATACTTTCTGTAACAATATATGTTCTCATCTTTCCCTGGAATAAGGATATGCTTGAATTATCTAGAAGAGAACAAAGGTAGAAGCAGTCTTAGGGTGTGAGAAGACTTGTGGCCTTTAGAAAGCTGAGAAAAATGCTGCAGTGTGGTAGCGAGGGGGATGATTAAAACATGCCAGAATCAAACAGGAGAAAAGCAGCATGGACTAAATTGGCCTAGCAATGCTGGAATTCCTGCTTTCTCTTTAAAAAAATAAATAAATCTGTAACTGCTGTAGTTGAAGAGATGTGCTAAAAATGATACACAGAGCATTCTGATTTTAGAATGGGTTTGTGGTATGTGTCTGTTCCTGTTATTAATGAAGTGTGTTAGCATTATAGCTGCTTGTGTTCTGTTTCTGTGCATTGACAGCTATGGTGAATACAGAGTGCCAAACAAAGCCTTGAATAAGGATGACCATTATGTGGGGTACTGGAAGGAAGGCAAAATGTGTGGGCATGGAGTCTACAGGTAACATGTGGCGCCTGTGTTGCTGTCATTGCAGCAGGGAGAGCAGGGCTAATGCTCTGGCATGCTGCTTACCAAGCCTCTGTATGTAGCTTTCTTGTTACATTTCAGACTTATGATTATAGTTAGTTTGGTTTATTTTCCTCTCACAATGCATACGTGTACAGTGTTCAGTTATTAATATCTATTCTAATGTTGCTACCACCTTTCAATAAATAGAAGATTCTTTCTTCTGAGAGATAAGTATAACCTCTAATGGCCTTACTTGTTGGAGAGAGAGTGGCTTTAAAACGGCAAAGAATCAAAAGATTTGTATTAAAGGCTCACTTTTATCCCAAGTATAATTTTACTATAGTTCCTGCTTGGTGTGGCTGTAATGTAATTTTAGAAGGAAAAAGAAAGTGTTGATCTGTTCAGGCAAGAAAAAAACCAAACAAGCAAACACCACCACCCCCAAAAAAATAACACACAAAAAACCCCAAAAATAAAACCCAAGCAACCAAAAAACCCAAAAGCAACAAAAAAAACCCATCAAACCACAACATAAAAGTAGATTATAGGAATCTTACTCTCTTTCTCATTGTAGCTATGCTACTGGCGAGGTGTATGAAGGGTGTTTTCAGGATAACATGCGTCATGGGCATGGTCTGCTACGCAGTGGGAAGCTGACCTCTTCCTCTCCCAGTATGTTCATTGGACAGTGGACCATGGATAAGAAGTGTGGTTATGGAGTTTTTGATGATATCACAAGGTAATGCTTCGGTTCCACAAATCCTTAAACACTGGTAATACATACAAGTGCAAAAAGAGTAGGAAAGGGTTTGAAAAGCAGTAGTAGTGCATGTCTTTTTTTTATTTCTTTGTACTATGCTTTCTGGGTTGATCTAAAGAACTGGGTCTAGAGACTTCTTTTTGGTGCTGCTTCTAGAGTAAATGGGGGGGGGTTTGTTTTGCTTTGTTTTTTTCTGTCTTGCTTTCCTCTCATACTCCTGCCTGAAAACTAGCACTGAATATGGTACCTTAATGGGTTATCTTGTTGTGCAAGTGTTGAAAGTTTTATGAATGTCATGTGAGGCGTATTCTCTCACCTCAGGCCTATAAGACTGGGTTGTTCAGTGATCAGATACAGAGGACTAGGTAAATTTCAGCTCATCCTCAGGTTTTCCATTGACTTATTCTGTCAGTGCAGCAGAGGGAGGATGCTTTCTCTCAGGACAGATTAGTGAAATGATGGTCTTAGAAACAGAACTGCACTAAATGAGTACTGTCTGAGCACAGATCAATATAGTCTGTTTTTCCAGTCACCAATTTCGTGCTGTTTTTACCTGAAAAGAGAGCTTTTGTTGACACCCCAAGAAAACTGGTTTTAGTTTAACTGAACTGAAAGCCCACTTAAAAAGCAGAATAGTAAAAAGTCTGGAGGTGAAGGGGGTGAGTATGTAGATATTTTTCTGAAACACAGCTATCGTAGCCTCTCCAGGAATTTCCTGGTGTCAGTTTTGCATCTAGTCTTGCTCATTAGTGGTGGTGGTTCTTATACTATAGTGTCAAGATGTTTCCACATACTTCATTTAGTCATTTATTTACCTAGGACAAACTAAAGAGAAGGCAGCTTTCCTTGCAGGTCCCTTCACCTCCAGAATTTGTAAACACAGTGGCAGTTCATGGTGGGATAAGAGTATGGCATTTTCTTTTTGTTCCAGAGTACTCAAATATGAGTGACCTGCCCTCATGGTAGTTTCCTTCCTGGTCTCAGGGAAGGATATGTTCTTGTTTGTGGCCTAAAGAATTCATTTTCTTCACTTATTCTTCAGCCCAGACAAAAAATGAATAGCTGCAGACACTTTTTATAACTTGCTGTCATTATTGCAAACCAGTCTTGAGCAACTAGGACTTCTACTCTGTTACGTTTCTGTTCTGCTAACTGAGTTGTGCTGCTCCTGTCTCTTCAAGAAGCCTTCATGCAACAGAGACCCCTGTAGCTGGTGTGATTACTCAGACCAGCATCCTGCTAGGTTATGGGTCTAATCAGCTGGAGGATAGCCCTGAATTTAGATTAATGGCTGGGCTTGCTGTCTTTACTATGACCATAATTTCTCCTGGACACTACAAGGAAAATGCTTTGTAATAAGCAGAGTTCTATTAAATCAATCAATAGTTTCCCTCTAAAAACAAATAAAAAAGTCCTTGACAAGTCAGTATCTTTTTTAATTACTTGTATGGTAAAAACATGTTCTTTTTCAGAACAAGTGGAAAACCAGGTTGAAACTAAGGGCAAGTCCCAAATATTTTGAAACAAACACTCTAGCCTGAGCTCTGTGGACTTACACCCGCAAAAGCATATTTTAATTAGTAGTTTGAAAGAGGCTGATATTTACTTGTGAGCAATCTTTAATTGTCTAATACTTTTTTTATGGCATGACCTTTGTTTGGCTGTTATCCAGAAACTTTACAATGTGATCTGTTTCCTTACAATTTTTGTGCTCTAATATTTTCAAAACGTCATATATGACTTTGTAGGTCTCCCTCCTATCCCCCAAGCAGAACAGCTTGGTTTCTTTCATTTATTATCCTCTCAATTTGAGTTATCTGAGTTCTGGTAAAGAAATAAAAAACTTTGGCAAAAAATATGTTTAAAATAAGTTTCTTGCATCTTTTCTAAGTGACTGTTGAATACATCAGATGAAGCTGAAGATCCCCTTTCATATGCAATTTAAATCTTAGATAAAGCTGATCCAGATCAGCTAACAAGTTTCCCCGTTTCTTGTGTGTTGTAGGTTCCTTTGGATAGGAATTGGGCCTAACTGGGCTTCAGCATTGTTGCAGATCATCAGGAACAGTTTGCTTGGATGTGGCAGCTTTGTAATGTGAATTGTAAAAGGAAGTTAATTATAGTTTATTTCCATCAAAAAGACTCTATTTCCATGAAGCTAGTGGAACTAGATTGGCAGATCTGAAACAAGTGCTGTATGACTCTTTTCTACTGGTTTCTTTGATGGTCAAATATCGCAGTAAAGCCAAAGAAATTATATAAATGTACTGCTTAGACTGCATTCTTCCTACTTAATTTCTCTTTAGAGGAGAAAAGTATATGGGAATGTGGCAAGATGATCTTTGCCAAGGCAATGGTGTTGTGGTGACTCAGTTTGGACTGTATTACGAAGGAGCCTTCAGCACCAACAAAATGATGGTGAGTTGAACACCGGACTCCATGCTCTAGTGACTCTTCCTCTATGTATAGTAGCTTTCTGGGGTAGATTTGTGTGTTAGGCTGTGTAAACTTTCATACTTCTAACTTTCTATTGTCCTGGCTTTTTAAATTGTCCTTATAATTCCTGCTCTTTCACCTAGGACTACTTCAGAACCTGCTTTTAAAAAAATTATTTGCTAAGAATCAGTAACAGGTTTTTCAGTGTATCTTTAGATCTGTGGTCTCGCCTTATGTTGTAATTAGTGCTTTGTGTTCCTTGATTCTTTTTATAGGGGACTGGAATTCTGCTTTCTGAGGATGATACAGTCTATGAGGGGGAATTTTCAGATAACTGGACTCTAAGTGGAAAGGTTGGTATTTGGTATTACAGTTGTCACATGTAAACTGTTGCTATCTTAAGAAAAAGGTCTTTTTCCTTGTAATTTGGTGCCCAATGCATTTCAGTTAAAATTTGTTATCTTCTCTCAAGGGAACACTGACCTTGCCAAATGGAGATTATATTGAAGGTCTCTTCAGTGGAGAATGGGGATCTGGGATAAAAATCACAGGAACCTACTTCAAACCTAGTTTGTATGAAAATGAGAAGGACAAACCTAAAGCATTGTGAGTGTTGCATAAGCAATAATTCCTCATATGGTTCAGTAATACTTCAGAACATAACTACTGTCTTTTTTCAAAGGCCAGTTAAAGATATTTTTTTTTTCCAAAGAAACAGTGAGATTTTGAAAACATTTTTCCTTTTTCATTGCTCTTCCCTCCTGCTTAGGAAATAAGATAAAAATCTTCTTTATAGCTGTTCTTGCTTTAATTACTATTTGAATACACAAAGTAACAGCATGAAATTACAGGAGAGCTGATGTGCTGCTACTGTCCTGTAGCAGTCTCAGAATGTTTTTATTTGTATCTGAACTGACTATTAGAACCTGAGTTCACAGCTGCTGATGACTTTTGAGATACTGAGAGGCTAATTTACATTTGAGGGATTAAGTCAATCACAGACCTCTCTGCCTACTACCAAGTATTCTGATGGTAAATTAATTCATTTAATGTGTCATTTAATAATGCCAGTGGGGCTACATTTGGACAGAATTAGCTAGTTACCACGCCTCTTCCAAACAATGCATAAGAAAATAGTTTAAAAATCTGCTGAATTGCAAAAGAGTATTTTAACAATTTGTCAAAGATAATTTTTAAAAGTATCTGTGTAACACTATAGCAGGTGCCTTAGGCCAATTTGCTTAATTATGTCTGGGGAAAAAAACCCACATCTGTTTCATTTAAGTCATAACTGAGATATCTTTGAGTAGAAGATCCTTACATTGAAAGAGTGGTTGATGAAACTTCAGTATTTGGCAGCACTTTATACTGGTTTACAATAGTAGTAATTATTGTACAGGATTCAGCATCTTTGCATACTCTCAAATTTCAGATTAAATTGGGAAACACAACTCTAACGTTCTTACCCAGATAACTTCTCAGTATGCTTCCTGAAGCGTTCACTGGTACTTTCTTTTGACAATGCTGACACCTACAACAGGATGCAAAGTTAAGCAGGCCTCCCTGCTGAACTGAACACTTGCAACCTTAGCAGCTGCCTGCTTTTTATCCCAGTAGGGGGTCTATAAATAAATGTATGTACATATTTGTGAAGATTGCTTGTGAAACAAGAATTTCATCTACCCTTTTCAGGCTCTCTTGAAGCTGAAAATATTCTGGTCTAATTTGTGAAAAGGCTTTGAACCTTTTTTTTCTGCTTTGTGAAACTGGAAGCATGGGAAAATATCAGTGTTGCTAGTTCTCATCTCAAACATGGTGGAAAAATACTAATGAGAGGTCTGATGATTTCTGACACTTGGTTTAAATAAAGATAGAACTGTTAACCCTGAGAGCATTTATCTGCTATATGAAAGCTTGTCAAAGCCCTAAATTATATGTCTGAGATATCTATATCTATCTGTATATATATATAGGAAGAACAATAGTTCTTGGTTTTCTTTTGGTTATAGAGGATACCTGAGCATTGGCTGTCAGTTACAAGGTGCTTGAGCTGGTTTTACTCTCTACCAGGATATGCCTAACATGTCATGCAGCATCATATGTCGATACTGTTTTAGGGCCAGAAGCAATTATCCATTCTTGGTATTTTATCTGTGTAGCTATGCTATTTGTACATTTCAGAGTAAGGAGATATTTGGAAAGTTTTTGTGCTATGTTTTGCTATGCGAATGTGTCCTGAGCCTTCTGAATGAATACCAGTGGTGAAGATAAGCCCAGCTGAAGGCGGTATGTCCTGTTTTCTTGGAAATCAAACCAGACTTTTTTTGTGTTTAAACAAACCATTTCCTGGAAGACTACAAGAAAAGACTGACTTGTCTAGTGTGATAAGGTTCATAGTTGTTACTACATGTTAGGTATTAAAAACATTTTAAACTTGTAACATTATGTTATATGGATTAATGTATGTTAGTTAGCAAGGAAAAAAATTTAAGGGTAACGTTTTGTAAGTTCTTTTTAAAAGGTGTTGGACAAGACATTAATTAAATAGAAGACTGTTAAGTATATCAGCTTTTGGTAAAATAGTATGAGATACTAGGTTGACATTAGCCATAGGTGATTTTCATAGCTGAATGTGTTGTTTCATGACTGTTTAATTTTAACAGACTAGCTGGTCATTTTATTAGGCGGAAGCTTGGAATCCTGGCAGTGCCTCCTGATGAGAAATGGAAAGCAGTATTTGAAGAATGCTGGAACCAGCTTGGTTGTGAGAGCCCGGGCCAGGGGGACAGATGGAAGGCTTGGGACAACATTGCAGTGGCCCTGACCACCAACCGACGGCAACACAAAGACAGGTTGGTTGCTAGAGAATGTAGTCAGCACTATGAAGAATGTATTAAGAAAGAGTTTCTAGCCTAGAGAAAAGTGTAATTCCAGTTTCTAACTGTGTAAAAGTTCAGTTAAAACAACAAATCCTAAACAAAATCAGAGCTCTTTAACACTCTGCACTATGGACACTTTTGGGGACATACAGATGTTTAGAATTAGTTCAGTTGTTAGCTTGAGGGGTTTTTTTTCCTACTGTATGTCTAATAAATAATCTGTAAAATGTCGTCCTTTTTAAAACTGCAGCCCAGAATTATTGAGCCGCTCACACACTCAGACACTGGAAAGTTTGGAGTTCATTCCACAACACATTGGTGCCTTCACCCTGGAAAAATATGAAAATATAAAGAAATATTTGATAAAGGTATTGTGACTCTCAAATGCTCACATAGCTTGGTAAGGCATGATATCAAGCTCGCTTTATAATAGTTTTCCTTAATTCCTTCCATATTTGCATTCTTGTAATTCATGTTGTATTCATTCATGTTTGCTCACAACTTCCTAATGTATTGAGTTAAAATCCACAACCAAGACTAAAATCATTGTATACCTAATGGATACTGCCTTAAAGTCATTTTCTGCTCAGTTATTGTTTTAATTCTGGCCAATTAATGTCTTTCACCTCAGGCTTGTGATACTCCTCTCCATCCACTGGGCAAGCTGGTGGAAACACTAGTAGCTGTCTACAGAATGACCTATGTTGGAGTAGGAGCTAATCGACGATTACTGCAGGAGGCTGTGAGAGAGATAAAGTCCTACCTCAAACGCATCTTCCAGTTGGTTAGGTAAGGAGACTCTAATTTTTAAGTGAAACTACTGAAGAGTTAATTAAAGATATCTCATGTACTGAAACTGTCTAGTGTTTATGCAGTCCAAGTGTGCCAGTATCTTTACTCTGTTTTGGGGGTTGCTTATATTGCTTATATTTCCTTAAGCTTTCTAAGGAGTCTGGAATATTCTGTCAAAAAAAAAAAAAGTTTTCATACAGTGTATTACACCCAATATTGTACTTTAAAATATGGCTATAGGAAGCTTGTCCTGAATGTGATTTCTGATTTATTGTCCCTGGATATCCATGCTGTGTAAAGACAGCGTTCAAAGGGTATAGAAGAATAGTGAGGATGGGGACTTGTAGTGTATTCCACTAAAGTTCTTACCAACGTGAATGGGCAATGTGCCTATGAAGTGTCAGCTTAGGTTCCTGAGAGCAATTAAAGCTTTAGTTGGATCCTGACAATCTGAAAGCAGAAATGCTCCAAATTATTAACCATTAGAAACCTTGTTTGGAGGGAAGTGATGTCGAGGTAGGAAAGGTATCTTTGGCATTAGAGGGGTTGGCCTTTGTAAGTTTTCTTCCAGGTAGACAGTACTGTACATCTGCTAGTTCTGCTGTCTTATACACCATGTATTATTTCAGATGACTTATCTTTCCAATCTTGCCTTCTCAAACTGTGATTTGTAGGAACTTGATGAAATTAAATCATAGGTTATTATGTGTATTGCCATTTAGGTTCTTGTTTCCTGATCTTCCGGAAGAGGGCAGCACAATTCCGTTTCTGGCAACAGAGACAAAGGGGAGGCGATCGTTTTGCAGTGGGAAATCTGACTCCAGATCAGAATCTCCTGAGCCGGGGTACATAAAGAGAAAAAAAAACTGAACTAAGGAAGGCCTCATTTTATTTCTGTTCTCATTTTTTTTTCTTGGGTGGGGGAAGAAAGATAAGCACGTTTCCTTTTGGTTCTGATACAGGTTTGTATAAGGAAACTTCCACTTAATGGTTGCAATAATACAGTGTTCAGCTTTTATATCATACAAGAAAGAAATCCAAAGTTCTGTTTAAAACACATAAATGACAAAAAACCTGCACCACAACCACTGC
This sequence comes from Aegotheles bennettii, assembly GCA_013398125.1. NCBI lineage: Eukaryota > Metazoa > Chordata > Aves > Caprimulgiformes > Aegothelidae > Aegotheles > Aegotheles bennettii. The sequence continues at coordinate 6,180 of VZRW01001891.1, read as the reverse complement.
CCCACGCCAAACCCACCTGTATGTGGACTGTAAAGGAGAATTACTCCTAAGTATTTCTTAGCACAGATACTATTTGATGGATTTGTACTTATTCCTCACAGAAAAGGCTCGAACTAAATGAAAGATTTGTTCCAATTATTTATTTTTCATTCAATTTTTAGAGATAATTAGGTTTTTAAAATGTCTTCCTCTTCAGACCACCCTCCTCTTTTCTTTTTCAACAGCTATGTGGTAACCAGTTTTGGCTTGCTTCTCCCTGTATTACTGCCACGACTCTATCCTCCTCTATTTATGTTGTATGCCTTAGACAACGAGCGTGAGGAAGATATTTACTGGGAATGTGTTTTACGTCTAAACAAACAAACTGATATGGCTCTTCTGAGTTTTCTTGGAGTGCAAGCGTGAGTATGCTTCAACAATAAAGCTGACCTTGGAATAAGATTATGGTCACTAATGAGATGAAACAACTAAAAAACTGCCTATTTATAGGCAAAAAATACATCTAACCATACCTTCAAGCTAGCTAGTATGGTTGAGAGAGGGGGAAGAGTGAATTAAAACTTCGCTCTTCCAAAAAAAAGGGGGGGGGAGGTAGACTGGCATCGCTATGAAACCAGAGTAAGGCCATTTCAAGTTAGGCTATTTTTCATCTATCTGTGCTAGATGTTGTTGATCCTGTAGAAAGAGCTGTTGTACCTCATAGAAGAACATGATAAGTTTGTTTTTATAAGGTGAAAAATGCTTTAAGACTATGCTCTCTCGATAAACTATATTTGGTTTCTTGTAGGAAATTTTGGCCAGGAACTGTATCCATCCTTGGAGAGAGTAGAAAGGTATGTTCATTGGACCTTGAGTTACAGTATGCTTTGCCCAGTGCTTCTTTGACAAAGCTGAGATCATTGGGAAGTAGTCAAAGAATTTTTTTGACCAGGTTTTTTCCTTAAAAGATGCTATACTGTCTTAAAATTTGTCTGCTGCTTAGAAGCTACGTTAGTGATTTCTTATAATAGGTGTCAGTCCAGCTTTGTCATTTATTGTCTTACACTGTAATACATTCTGATTCAGAAAGACATTTTCTTGGTCTCCAATTATGAAAGAGTGAGAATAAAAGTCTACCAAAGAAGTTTTCTAGCTGCTTCTTTAAGAGAATTATACCACTGTATACTTTCTGATTAGGAGAAGAATTGTATAGTTTTTATTATTAATCATTACCTTGCTGGAAGTTGGTCTTGGATAGTAATAGTGTAGTACTCAATCTCTGTGCTCCAGTAAATGTGGTTTAATAATCATAACTTTGAACAATTTGAATGTTTACAGTATGCTTTAAGTTATGTTGATTTATGAATCAATATACTTTTATATGAAACTTTCAGTTTCATAGTCATTCAGATACTCCTGCCTTCACATCACATCTTCCCTGTTTTTAACTATGGCTTGTGCAGAGTCTGTAATAATCAGAAGCATGGCTTTCATCATAGTAGTTGCTGCACACAGACGAGCTGATATTCCTTGTGTTATGTTTGTAATAATAATCAAAGCTACTGGGTTCAACAGTACCCTCTGAGGCTATGGGTTCCCACCAAAACAAGTCCCCTTTTTGCTAAATCATGAAGTTGAAGATTCACGTGATGCAAACCTCCACTCAGACTCTAAATGTTACAAAATCCAGCACTAACATGTTTCTTGTATTCCTTCGGATCTTCTGTATTTTTAGGTACTAGGGAAATTAGTATAAGCCATCTGAATCCTTCACGCTTCTGACTTTTTCTTTGGTTAGAGTAGAGCCCCTCCACTCTGAAGTGCTATGGGGCATGTGTCTTCTCTGAATTACACAGCATATGATCCTCTCTGCAGCCATTTACCTTATTTGCCGGGTCATTCATTCAATTAAACACGATGTTTTTAGCCAAGACATCACGTTTATCTGCTTCTCCTCTGTCCGGTTTCCTCATTTCTGTGAATCTGTCTTTTTGCATCCATTCATTCTCTGTCGACTCCATTCAGAAAGACTGAGGCTCAGTTCCATATTAAAAGCTAACATTTATATTTGTTCTTTTCTGTTTGCTCCGAACTTGAGTCTCTGATTATTGACTGCTATGACTTTTCTAGGTTTCAACTGTTCTCGTCTTACAGTTCCCCCTTGTTTGTTAACCGTTAAGATTTAATGATTCTTAGTCTTACTTGACCTGGAAGATATCCCAAATGGTCACTGAGTCTTGAAACATACCAAGGAATTCAGTACAGACTTTTCTGAATTTTAAGTGCAACTCGTACAAGTTATACATAGGCAAATTTCCCGGGTGGCTTTAGCATCCAGGTCCACTCCCTTTTTGCCCTGGAAAACTGAAAATAACATCTTTTATGTCAGTGTTGCATGATAAGCTGCTTTTCCTCTGCTGAATAGTGGTGGTGTTAAACCTGCATGATAAATCTTCTCATGATTACACAGGTCTCATCAAATACAAAAGATGCCTGCTTTGCCTCTGCAGTTGAATGTTTACAGCAAATCAGGTATTCTCTGAACTTTGTCTTTTAGTATTTTTACTGTTTCTGCTATAGTACTATCTAGTAAAAGACTGTCACCTTTTCTTTGGTCACCTTGGTAAGAGAGGTCACCAAGAAGTTTCAGAGTTCCTACTAAAAATGTTAGCAAATTCTCCTAGTGGAGAATGGAGTATAGCCTCACAAATGTGACTGAGAGATGTCCATAGGACGCTGTTTGAATCAAAAGCACAAGGGTATCTAATCAAAGATACACGTGAATTTCTAAACACTTACAGCAAAATGACCTGTCTATGGGGAACTTCTCTGTGTCTGTTAGCTGACATAAGGAATTCTGGTGTAAGAATATAAATAGAAATTAAATGGTTTTAGAAAGGAATTTTTTCCCTCTTTACCATTGTGTTAAAACATCTTAAAACTGCAACAACAGTCTCGCTTGCAGTAGTGTGCCTGTTCCAGTAGTTCCAGCCTGTGGTACTACACAGCCTTGGCAGTCATGGCTGTTGTGGTGTCAAGGATCTGTCTTATCTTTAGCACAGAGGAGCGCTAGCTAGCAAATTGTCTTCCTAATTTAGTGCAGGTATGTAACTCCTTATTGTTATCGTGTTTTGCTCTTGTTTTCCAAACAGTACCACATTTACCCCAGCTGACAAGTTGAAGGTGATCCAGCAGACTTTTGAAGAGATCTCTCAGAATGTCCTTGAGACTCTTCAGGAAGATTTTCTGTGGTCCATGGATGACTTATTTCCTGTTTTTCTCTATGTGGTGCTACGAGCCAGGTAGGCACAAAGAGTGGCATCAGACATAAGCTTGAGCATGGGCAATGAGTACTTTTACCTGTGTTCAACACTCCTGCTTCTTGTTATAGGACTACTTGCTAGCTTTTTGTAGCTTGGTAAATTTTCCATTTTGGCTGTTTGCTTTGGTCTGAAAAAAATTTGAACAGCTGTGGCATGACTGTGACCTTAGAATGAGGTTAGGGAAAAGCATGGGTTTTGCACAACACCATGTACAAAAAAATAAAAACATTATATTTTGTTCTATTTTCTCTCCCCTGTGTGGCAGGATAAGGAATTTGGGGTCTGAGGTGCACTTAATCGAAGACCTGATGGATCCTTATCTGCAGCATGGGGAGCAAGGCATCATGTTCACTACCTTGAAGGTATGAAAATTATTCAGGGTTATTAAAAGCTTTCTTTGGAAATTAATTGGCTTCAAGCAATGACGATCAGGTTAGGCAATTGTATGAACATTAGGTTGTAACTTCAAAATTTTCATTGAAGTTTTTAGCTAGGATGAGCAAGGAAACTTAATTTAGAGCTTAGGATAACTGGAGGTACTGCTAATAAAATGGTGCAATGTGCAAATGTACTTTATTCAAATGTAATATTGGTTGCTGTTAACTGTTCTGAATGCTCATCTATAGCTTGTTTCCCTGAAACATAACAAATCTTACTCCCTTTGTAAAATTGGAATGAAGTGCTGCTTTGGAGTTAGCCATTCCAATAATGTTTAAGTCTGACATCACATCAAGGTGCTTCAGAAATTCAGTTTTTAAATAAATAAATAAAATAAAATCTTTTTATCCTGTCACTCTCCATGTTCTGTTTAGTATTCTTTTTAAGTATGGAAAAAGGGAGAGAATCTGTTTTGATGAACTATCTTGTTCATCACTAGGACCTCCACAATGGAAATAGATTGGTTTGGTACCTCAAAACTGTTCAGACACGTGGGTCTTGTGGCAGTTCAGCTGTGGGGAGCTTTTTTGTGGGGTTGTTTTGGAGAGAGGCTGTTAACTTGAAACTTAAAAATTTTAAGTTAAGCTGCTAGGTGAACATGATTGTATTTTCTGTCTGTGCAAACTGGAAATAGTTGGGTGCTGAGTTTTCTTTGTACCTGCTTGTAGAAAGCCCAGTCCTCTGTTTTCTTGGATATAAAAAAAAAATTTTAAAAATCAACCTTTTTGTGTATGATGCTTTACCAGCTTGCTGAGAACTGGTATGTATGCTAAACTGAACTTTGTTTTAATTCAGGCATGTTACTACCAGATTCAACATGAAAAGCTTACCTAGACCACCATTTATGACCTGGCTCTGTGGGATAACTGACTCAGTGGAACTTCACCAATACCTGCTTCCTTCCCTGAAATGGCACTTAGAAAATATTCTGTTACAGTTCTGTTGTTAAAGATGAAAATATTCAGTTGTTCCTTCTGAACTTTCAGTTTTAACATAGGAAAACTGTAGCCAGAGGCTCTCTGTGAAGTGGTGACAAAGCTAGAGACTTGGTTTGTCACGGACTTGCCAAGAAGACAATTTCCTCTTCTAATAGAAAGATTATTCACTCTTTTTCAATTAACAGTGCTGCAAAACAGCATGGCATCTACATAGAGTACATATGAAAGTCTGGACCGCATGGCTTCTAAAGCAGTGGGTTTGTTTTTATTATTCCTGGATTGTCAACAGAGATGTTTAAAGAGAATGAATTGCACCACAGAACCTTTCTGTCTTCCTGAATTAAGCTATTATGTTTGTTTATTTAAAAATAGAAATATGTTAGTATTTATAATGGGTAACACATAGAGTGTTTGTAAAGATTTTGAGGCATCTGTGTTGGAAAGAATTGCTGAATGCAGTATTAATGTGCTGTTGTGGAAATAATCACACCGTTATGGACTTCCCTGTTTACTAGAATTATAAAGGCATTCACCATTCTTCCTGTGTATGAAATAAATAAAAGGCACTGACCACTTCCAGTTTTGGCACTGAATTAAATACCTGAAATCTGTGGTGTTCAGTTTCATTACCCTGAGGTCTGAGGACCTTCCACTTTCTCTGGAAGCCTGTGTGGTAGGAGAATGGGAACATGCTCTTGAACAAGCTGACAGTGGATTGTGTTTGAGACACTTGCCTGTTAAGTGTCAGAATGAAAAAAAATCTAACCTTGTTGCATTTTTGAACATGTAGAGAACAAGTGTGTGTGTGTGTGTGTGTTCTTCTGTGGTTTATGATTAACTTTATTTATACCAATAACGCTCGTGGATAATTTGGGTGTTGTAGGTGCTGTTGGCTGACTTAAAAAAGGGGGAGGGAGGAATAGATTGTAGAATGTTATAGTGGCTTAAGTTATGTCAAACTACCATAGATAATGCTAATCATATTTTTGAAATAGTAATCATGGCTTGTGTATAGGCACATAAATTGAAAGAAACCATATGTCAAAATACTGTTTTGAACAGTGACTGTAATGTAGCAATTTTCATAATAAATAAAAAAGATTGGTCTTTCTGAAAGTATTTTTAGTTTTATCAGAGAAGGGGAAAGTAATTCTGGCAAGATGATGTTAGAACTATTGTTATACTTGCAACAGGCTATGGAGATAATAGACTTCATGTTTGCAAACAATATTTTGTTAGCTTAATCTTATTTTGAAATTATACCGAATAATTTAAGGAGAGCCAATAATATGAATAAAAGGGAAGCTATAAAAAGTTAATTCAGGGGGGTGGGATGGGGGGAAGTTGCAGAACTAAGGGTGGAGAGTATAATGAAGTATAAGGCAGGAATTTGAACACTTAACCTTTTTTTGCTACATGCAGTCTTTCCATGCAATCATCTCTTAGAACTGAATGTACAAAAAACATTTGTTTTTAACAAATTTTAACTACCCTGATATCTG
>VZRW01001890.1:0-18294 GCA_013398125.1 Aegotheles bennettii | reverse complement strand
GCGGTCAGGCCGTGCCTCACCCCACTGCCTGCTTCTGGCTCTGCCCTGCCCGAGCCAGCCGCTCTGAGGGGAGCTCGGCTCTCTGCTCAGCTCTCCCGGCTCTCAAACCCCCTGAAATTCGCCCTGTTTTATCGCGATTCCCTGCTGTGCTATGGGACAGCCGCCCCCGGGCTGTGCCCTCGGCAAATGGCGGTTAATGGCGGTCAGGCCGTGCCTCACCCCGCCGCCTGCTTCTGCCTCTGCCCTGCCCGAGCCGGCCATGAAAACTCTTAGCAGCATGCATATTTAAATAAAATATTTTAATGCACATTTTATAATCTGTAGTACTTCTAGGTGCTCAGCAGATACATAAATTTGGAAGCTACATTCTCCACCATATAGCTGCAGAAGTCGCTAATTTTCAGAAGAGTAATATTCAACTTACCTGATGTTTCTGAACTGTTATTGCTGTCTTTGCAGATGGGACAGTATTCCCCTTCTAGCTTCGTGGAAACTATGATTTGCAAAGGGATAGGTTTCCACAGTAGAGATGATTTGGTCATTCTGGAAAGAAACATAATATTAGCATTTTTTCACCTAAAAGAGAAGAAAGAAGGAAAACACCCAAATAAAAGCAATATCAATATTTTTTAGATGTAGTTTTTCAGACCTTCAAATCAAAGAAATACAGGTCAAAAACACCAAGCAGACACATGTAACATACCTTCTTAAAAAGAAAGACATTTAATTTGTTTAAACAAATAAGCAGTCATTTCAATGATTACCAGACAAATTGAAAGTTTTCTGAGGTTAACTCTTCTTTTCAGATGTTCAAATTCATACCAGTGTGCACATAGGATGTATAGAATATTTTGATAGTGACTCATGGATAAATAGGGGAGACAAACCAAACTTAATAGGTATAAAGATCTGCTGCTTTTTCTCTATACTATATGAATTTCATGTTAAATATAACATGTTAAGGTTTTGTACCTTATTATTTTTTTTCTAATTTTTGTAGCTAACTCAAATACTCAGGGACAATGATGTCGTAATCTCTCTGAGATCATTGAGAATGTCAAAACTGGCTCCATAAGAAGACAGAATAGAGAACATATATGTAGAAGAGATAAAAGGTGAGCAGCTGCTGGACCATATCAGTAAGTGTATCAATTAGTAACAGTCACTTATGTTTCAAGATTATAATCCCATGGAGAAGATTCAAAATGGTATACTCATGACAATACTAGAATAAACTAACTTCTACTTTAAAAAACAAGAACAAGCAACTGTTACTAAATTTACCTCCCAGAGACAGAGGAAAAAATAACAGCTCGTAGATCTCACATTTATTTTATTGAAGAACTACCAAAAGCAGGCACAACAGCACCAAAATAAGTGATTGACACAAGTGAAGGGCAGAAGAAATTTAAGTTCCATTTGTTTTCCATTTGTTTATTCATGATTACAGTAAATCTTCACAGATTTTCTCAAATAGACTCATGTTTCCTACTGCCCTTACACCATAGAAAACTGCAAGAAAACTTTTCACACCTTAATCCCTCACTGCAAGTAGTTGCAGTTGGCATAACAGAGCAAAGAAAAAATGAAATGTAGAGGAACTTTCAGCAGCACGTACCTTACAGCTACGTGCTGATACAGTCTTCGATTCTCCAGTGCTCATTTTGTTTCCACAGAGTCCTATTACTATCTATGCATCCTTCCTGCCTAAGGCAAGCCTCCGGCTTGTTTATCTGTAGAAAGTGGAGGGAAGCAGGGTAGGAAAAAGTTAGAAACTGAGATAAGAAATATCACAACTTAGTAAATAACTGTTCTTAGTAAGACTAGAGAATAAAGGTTAAGAAATCTTCAATCCTTAAAACAAGGTTAAACCATAAAGCCCACAGCTAGGGTCATCTGTATTTTCACTATTATTCTTTTTTCCTGTCTGTAGCATGTCTTGGTTAATATTTAGTTTTCTTACAATTCTTACACTTTGATCTGTATTCAATGTCACTGTCAGTTACATGAAAAATGTAAGACCTACCCAAAAGAGTTAGGTAGAATAGGTACCACCTTTTGTTCTGAAATTTAGATTAAAACTTTGGTTTATATTAACAAAAGAACATAGCTACTTCCCAATTCACAGTAAGTGTGGTTCCTACCTTTCATGGCACTTAACAAAGTTGGTCTGAAAACCCTTTTATAAGGGTTTCACATCAAAATATGAGGTTCAGGTCAAGATGCATTATTATAGAAGCAATTTATAGAGTTTTTTTTCTCTGAATTTGATTCTTATAATTTTATTCTTGCAAGTATGCAAAATACTAACAGGCTTAATGAAATCTGTGTGTGCAAAGTGGAAACATATCTTGAAATACACTAGTCTTTTCTCCCTATGTTACAATCAAGTCTTAAGATTTTTAGTAACTTGCTGAAGCAGTACAAAATAAAAAAGGAAAATCATGCCTGTGATGCATATATACACTTTTTCAGAGTTGAAACTTTCCATCAGCTCATGATGGCTTCAACACTTGATGCTAGGCACTCTACAGCAAAGTCACAGAGTGCCTGAAATTGGTAGTCAAATAAGTCCTAACTATTCTATTCTACAAGAGACATCTCTCTCAAACCTCTGACTCTCTGACCAGACCTTTCTAGAAATCTCCCTGGCTCCCTGACCTTTAATACCATTTCTACATATATATGATGCTTTTTAAGAGCTAAGAATATGGCCTCATAATCTTCCTGACCTTGTTCCATGCACTCATGCAATCAGGATCTCAGAGACCCAAAGCTCGGTGGCAGGTTTCCTGTGAGATCCAAGGGCTGCCTTGGGTTGGCATGTCCTGCTGATCCCACATGACTTTCTAGAAGGCAATCAATGATGGTGTTTTTTTGACAGGTACACCTCATCCTAGTTTTCTGTCCAACATGACCACAGTGTATGATAGAACAGCTTGACACATTTAAGTTAAAGAGAGCAAGGCCCCAAATTTTCTTCCCTTGTGTAACTTATGGGTTGTTAAAGTTTATGATTGAATGTTTGTATTGATCTACACAGTATGAATAGAAGATGACTTTTGAAACTCATAACATGTTGGACTCAGAGTTAACATACAGAACAAACCCCTATATCCAAGATTTATTTACAAAACAAATCCAGACACCTCTGATGTGAGGACTGGCAATGCAGGTACATGCTCCAAAAATTTCAGCCTTTCCTCAGTGAAACTATTGATCATACTAGGTAAAACATAAGCAGCAGCTATTCCAAGATAATCTGCTTATCCAAAGAGTTGAAAAGTTTCTCTGTGTATATGACCACTTCATTATAGATAATAAGGAGGATAGCATGACATCACTTTCAGAAAAGTTACAGAAATGTCTGAAAATGAAATGCTGATGCAAAAGAAAAGTCATAAAGAATAAATGTGATCATAAAAGACTTGTAACTCACCTCATTTCTGTTGTAAACGGACAGTTTTAGGGTTCAAAACTGCAAGGCACTCTAATTTTGTCTTGACAGAAATGACCTTCAGCTGATCCCACAAGTTTTATGAAATAGCCTCCATATAATAATCAAAGCCATTCCAAAAAGAAACATATACTTAAGGTGTTCTTTATCCTCAGACAAATCCCTTTTGAGAGGAAGGATGCTGACCTTACCAAATAATTCAAAACCTGACTCAATAAAATAGCTAGTTTAAAATAATTGGCAGCTCTGCACCTGTAAGATGGACTTGTGTCAAAAGTTAAGAACTTTATCCCAAACAGAAACCCATTAAAAATAAACAAATATAGATATGGACATATGTTTAGATGGCAGAAAAGATTGCTAGTTGTTTTGTATCAGTAAAGAGTCACAGCATATCTAATAGAGTCAGGTCATTAATCCGAGCTGGTGGGGATCAAGTGTCCAATCAAATAGAAGGCAAATGCATTAATACAGGTCACTCTATTTCCCATGTCTGGGTGTGAAAGAACCCTGATGGGCTTCAAAAACATATATTGTTTTATGAGATGTCAGAATTAATTAAAACCTAGCCTGAAGTGAATAAATAAAATTATCTTCAAAAAAGAATGATACCTTTTGAATATAAAGAACAGTGCAATACAAGTCAGTGCAGTTGGGCACTCTGCTCACATACACTGCTAATATTTGAAAGAGGAACATCAGTAGGTTTGCACTGATGACCATTTGTTTTCTGGTGGAAGTTCTAATTTGACAGAGCACTGCCTCAGAGACATAAACATTTTTTTTCTAAAATGAAAGCCTGAAATACAAATTTCCACTCTCTGTCGCAGTTTATGAAGTATATATTGTTAGAATACATGCTAGTGAAGGCCACACATAGCTCTAAGACTCACAGAAATATCTTATAATTTTTTTACCCTAGTGTGTTCTTGGATGATAATATGCTGAAACAGGATAAATACTGACAAGTGAGTCCACCAGCAGTAATACCAATTTATTACACTACATGATATACAGGATTATCTTTCAGACTTTAGTCTTCCTAACAGTAAAATCAAGATGGTTTATGCTTCAACATCTTCCACCCAAGCAGTAGTTAGGACTAGAAGCGTTATACAGTTTATATGCTAACTATGGTAACAAATCTAACATTACATATAAACTCTTTTCACAGTTTAAATGGAAATAAACTGATTGTATGTTGTTTTGGTTCATTTCAAAGATATTTCTAGACCACTGCAGTCATTCAGATATTGAACTGTTACAACACCGCCTGCCAGTTGCATACCGAATGTGCCAAAAGCTGAAAAAGTGTGAGTACACTAAGGGACAAAAAATAAAAATCATACTAAACAGTACACTGCTTGGGCTTTGTGGCAATTTTTGTTATGTTTGAAAATGTTATATTTTATTTATAATGAATTTACAATTTTTGTATTACTGAATACATTTAGAAATTACTTCTTTAAGTGCCAATCTCTTTTTTTACTGACCACCAAGTTACAAGGTTCATATATATGACAAGTAAAGCCAAGGATGGACATGCTTCTCTTTTCTCTTTCAGCAAAGAAGGTGAAAGGTATCACAATATTTTGATGATGAGGCTAACATATAATGTTTACTTTTGGAATAACTTTTACTACATCACATTCAACTAGATTTTCTAAGTCTGTGTGATTTAGCCCTTTCCATACATACTCTTTCAAAATACATACATTCTAAAATACAATCTGCATTTCAAATATGAAAGATAAAAATTTTTGTTCTAGATTCTTTGAAACATTTCTTGTTTTCTCACACTTTTATCTGCATTCTTTTGGTTATCACAAATATTGGAATGTAACCTAAATTCCCTGAATAGTTTGTTCTTGTTGAAATTTTTTCTCAAAAGTTAATATTAAGTATTCCATTAGCCCTATTCCACTCAGTTTCATTGGGTTTTGTGCCTCTGAATTAGGTGTCAAATTAACACAGTCTGTTTTTTCCAATATGATCCATGCTTCTGCTATAGATACTCATCAAGAAACTGCACTGTCTGTTTCTGTTCATGGTTCTGAATATCTACTGATACATTTCTAATGAAGATGTATGTATACAGTGATAAGCATTTACATTTGTACATAAGATTGCACACAAAGAGTAGCTATTGTGTAAATACATTCTCATTCAGAGCACTGAAACACTTTTCTCCTTCTTTTTATGATAAGAGAATTTGTCCCTTTTTCTATGATATTCATCTGAACACTTTCTCCTTACATGCAGTTTTCTAAATTTAAAACCTACACTATCCTTTAACAACTGTGAATTACATGTCAGTTGTATCAGTGCTTTGTTCTTCTCATAGTCCTGTATTATGCAATTTACTCCGAACATGCAATTTCAGATTCTGTGATAGTATACTTCTGGGAAAAAGAGTTTGTTGTAGAACAACAGTAACAGGAACTAAGAAGCTAGAAAAGGAGAGGGAAAAAAAGAAAAGAATACAGAATTCTCTTATAATGCCTTTAGTCAATTGAAATTACTCTTCCCTCATCTGTTTCAGTCTTTTAAAAAATCTGGGTTTTTTCATCAGTATGTTTTCAGTGTTGATGGACTATTTAATCTTATCTTTACTTCAACAGAAACTTATCTAATAAATATGTTTTTGAGTTTGAAAACAAATGTGTAAATTCATTTGGATCTTACCTCAAATAATTTTAAAGGCCCTTGAGAGGAATTTGGTATATTTGCAGTNTTTAAATCAGTTCCTGAGCCTCAAGTTCTTTCCAAGTCTGTAAAAGCCATGAACCACAGCAGTTCTTGCAGTTCTTCAGTAGAAGCGTGTCAGGAAAGGAAGTTCCACATATGCAGCAGAATAAGAGATGCCTCTCACGAGCTATGTTTTATTAAAAATTAAAAGGAACTCCAGCCTTTTACTAGATATGAAAACACACACTTTCCCCAGTTCAGTGAGGTTCTTGAGAAAACTTTTGAATTTAAACCTGGAGCTCCCTGTTAAGGCTACTTGTGCATAAACACTTGTAGAACTGGGGCCTGTGCTTCCACCTTTTCTGCAGAAACTTTCTATTCTGATTGCTTATTCCACCCTCTCATTTCACCTAGATAATGCCTAAACTTCTGAAGTAGAGCAAACAACAGTGGGTTGAAGAGACTCCCGCAATATGGGTCTCCATCCAAGCCACTTAGAATGTACAAACCTGTTTCATAAGGACATTCCCCCTTAGCACCAAAGCTTGACTCCTCTTAGAGTGTTCCCTCAGAAGAAATAATGAAGAATAAATAATTCCTCCATTATTAGAGAGCAGAGATTAAACTCAACTTTTCTTGAAATTATTCAGGAGCTAGCCTTAACTTTCTGATAGTAGGCAACAGGTGACTAATGGATATAAAGAGGAGGAGAAATTTTCCTCGTTACCTACAGAGAAGGTGGGCATTTTTGGTCCACGATGCTCATGAGAGCTTTCTGAGAACTTCTTTCATACCACAGATTGTAGTCCTTCAGGGTGATTTCCAGAGAGTCCTGGGAGGCAGGGCAATATGGAATGCAAAACAGACAGTGAAATGCAAGTTTTGGGAGGAATTTATATAGAAAAAAACTGAGGAAGAGAAGCAGCCCTGCCTTGAAAAAAATAAAGTCAAATTTGATTGTCCTACCATATAGGAGATTAACTGAAACTGTGTATGTTTTTTTCAAGCAAAGCACATACCAGAACCCAGCCTTACATTATCAGGTGTGAGATAGAGCTCATACATATGTAGCCATAGCATTTCTGAAAATGCATTCTACGAGCCTTTGCCTGCATCTTCTGCAATGACTGTCCTGTAATAACTTAATCTAATTTCACTAATAATTCTTTACCCCATTATTCTCCTGTTATCTTTCAGTCAGTTAGAAAACCACTGGTTATTTCTCCCAGGAAAAGCTACTACTTTCAGAAGATACTGGTTAATCCTGTAGGTCAAGTACTAGAGAGCAGTACCAGCAGAGTGAAAGCAAATATTATTACTTTATTGATGCTGTTAGAGCATATTTACTATTATTAAATTTATTATTTTCAATATATTTATTGAAGGAACATGGTGTTACAACATCCATAATATTATGACACAACTCAGGAGAAAGAGATGTTTTGAAATCACAATAATTTATTTTGTGTTAAGAAATAAGTATAGCAGTCTAAGAAATCTGAACAAAACATGAGACGAACTGACCAACACAGTATAAATTCTAACAGTGGATGCTCTAAAGAACTTTCACAAATAATAAATAAAAACCCTATAAATTTAAATATATTATGGCAAACAACTCTCTGAACAAATGTGGAAAATTCCTACTGAATCACTCTCTGTGAGTGAAGGAAAAAACAAGCCCAAGAAAGTCTGAGGAAGAAATAGTTCCTCAGACTATTAGCAAGGAATAGCTCCATTATCGACTCATTGTTTACTTCATTATTCTTTGGAATTCCAGTAAGCTATTATCTGACAGCCACTTGCTGCTGGAAGAGGTCAGGCACATATAAAGACACCTATAAATTTTATCATCACTAGCTCTCCTAACATATTCCTTTTCAAATTTTTCTTATATATGGCCAGTAGTGCAGTGATGCAAGAGGTTCTTTTCAAAAGCAGCATCTGAACTATGTCTTGCTACTCTGTGTCTGTCTATCTGTCCTGGCATTATATGACACTTTCAGAATAGATGCAACAGCCACTGAAGAGTAGCTTCCTATTTGTTTTGTCTGACTAGAGACTGACTGAAGTGTTTTTCAAAGGCTGACAGATTAGATAAGGTAATGACACTGACTTTTGCAAAAATAAGAAGGATAAAACACTAGCTGAAAGAAGACATTGTTCTTAATCATTCAAAAATTATGGAAAAACAGTGAATATGATGATGACAGGGAACATACTATAAATAACTGAATAATTTTCAACTCTTTCTAAATTATGTTCTCCATGTTGAAAGTAAAGTGACTGGTATGATACATTGCTTGTACACCTGTCTGCCTGCTATCCAAATCTTTTTGCATATCCCTTCCTCTTAGCAAATATTTATTAAGAAGATTTCAAAAATAATTCTTATAATAGCAGACTCAAAATTCACTGAAGATAGTGAAAAACAGAAAACATATTCCATTTGGAAAAAGGGGGATGGATGGCACTGTGAAAACTGGGAGGAAGGACCTGGCTTTGATGCAAGGATGAATGTTTATCATTCAAGCAATTTGCCATTTCAATTCTATTCACCTATCTAGTACTCAAGCATTGCGTTATCAGTTTCCTAAAACTTATTTGCTAATGTGTGATTTAACTACCAAAAAGAATGAATTAAGCACTTTATAATGTTTTGATAACATCCATGGCATTATGCATGCAGAGTACAGCACTAGCCTATTCTCTGACAACTGTTTATCAACTGGCAAGTGAAAGAAAATTAAAAATATTCACCCACATTAAAACATGTGAAAAACTATTCTGTATAAGCTCCATTCAGCTCACGACTGAGTAGATGTGTAGCTGATATGATCCTGTTGTGAGAGATATATTTTCTCCATATACAACCAAAGAATTTCAACCTTGCAGAATTCAAATACATTTTTTATGGGCTATCAACCTGTATATATGCAACATTCTCATCTCAGGAGTGGTTTCAATTTACTCATCTCAGTAATGACATCTGCATGGCACCTAGGAATGTCTGTGCGGCAAATGTTGACTAGATGATCAAAGATCTTAAAGCCATTTAACTCCTTTATTCACTCCCGTAAATTCAGCTTCATGGATATGCATGAGGAGCCTATCTCATCCTTCACAGACCCTTAACTCAGTTTCTGATTCTTGTGTTCTTTTTGTTAAGATTAAGGTTGGTTTAGTCAGCTCTACTTTCAGGTTACACAAAACACGACACCCAAATTAATTTCAGTCTTGGCAGCATTTGAAAACGCAATTTTCCCCAACATCACTCAAACAAACAAAATATTATGTCATGCATATATGCTAACTGGTTCAGGAGGAAGTGACAATATCATATGACTAGCAACAGGAAAAGAAGTATAGTAATAATCAACTCTTATTTTAAAGTGCTCTGAATCAAGAACTTTCTAAAGGACTATCTCTGTTCCGTAGTCATAAAAATTAATTAAAACACGGGAAAGGCATTTAAAGAAATTAAAACAGGAATCTCCAGAGAATTACAAAGCACAAGCAGTTGTCGCCTACAGACAGAGCTGTAAAAATGCAAAATCCTCCTCAATGAGCCAAAGAGGAAAGTTTTCAAATGAAGTTGTCTTTTTATGTCTAATTAAACACACACTCTGTATTATTACACAATTTAAAGTAAGTGTTTTCATGGTTCATTCTTGCAGAAGACAAACTTGCGCAGTATGACATAAACACCAGAATATAATTCACGTTTTTCTTAATTACAGCAGACTAGGTATCACTTTCACTAGAATTGTAGTTTCTTAAATTTATAGCAATCAGCTTATGTTTATTATAAAGAAAAACTGTCCTCTAGGAAACAAGGAATATAGTGCTTTCAACATGCTTTATAAATATCTTTTCCAAAAACAAAGTTCTTCAAAAGATATTTGTTTAGACTAAACTTTTACTTGGTAGCAGCAGCAACAAGGATAAATGGGCAGTTAAATAAAATGTCGAAAGAATCAAATATAAGGTTCTAATCTCCACCAAGTCTAACAACTGGGACCAGTTCTCTTTAACATTTTTGTCAGTGACATAAATGGTGGGGTCAAGCGCACTGTCAGCAAGTTTGCTGACAACACCAAGATGTGTGATGCGATCAACATGCTAGAGGGAGGGGATGACATCCAGAGGGACCTTGACAGCCTCGAAAGGTGGGCCCATGCAAACCACATGAAGCTCAACAAGGCCAAGTGTAATGTCCTGAACATTGGTCAGGGCAATTCCAAGCACAAATACAGGCTGAGTGAAGAATGGATTCAGAATAGCCCCAAGGAGAAGAACTTGGGGGTTCTGGCTGATGAAAAGCTCAGCATGAGCAGGCAGTGTGCTCTTGCAGCCCAGAAAGCCAACTGCGTCCTGGGCTGCATCAAAAAAAGCATGACCAGCAGGTCAAGAGAGGTGGTTCTGCCCCTCCACTCTGCTCTCGTGAGACCCCACCTGGAGTACTGTGTCCAGTTCTGGAGTCTCGAATATAAGAAGGACATGGAGCTCTTGGAACAAGTCCAGAGGAGGTCCACGAAGGTGGTCAGAGGGCTGGAGCACCTCTCCTCTGAAGACAGGCTGAGGGAGTTGGGGTTGCTCAGCCTGGAGAAGAGAAGGCTCTGGGAAGACCTCATACTAGGCCTTCCACTACCTGAAGAGGGCCTACAGAATAGCTGGAGAAGGACTTATTAGAAGGCCTTGTAATAATAGGATGAAGGGGAATGGGTTCAAATTGAAAGAAACAGTAATAAAAGCAAAGGCTTATTAAGAACTGGGAAAAGAATTTATGACATTGGCTGACTTGGCAGATTAAATTGTAAGTAAGTAAAGATACACACATGGGGAAAAAGAATTCTAACTACATATTAAACAGTGGACTCTGAGATAACCATTATTATTCAGAATGAAATCATAATAACCTGAAATAAAGATGACCATACCTGAAATAAGCCCAAAATAAATTCTTAAATTTTGCAGATACAATTTTTTTATTATCTGAAGGGTAGGAATTACATTAAATTCCAACTGCTTCACTGCCTCCCTTTTGAAAATAGTCTAACAGCAGGATTAAATAAATGTGGTTTTCAAAACTACTTCACACTATAAACAGCCCAAAGGATATCTCTGAAAGAGACTATCGGGCTTTAAGTGCCACCACTTTTGAAGTCTCTGCTCATGCTAATGCTACAGAGTACTTGAAGAGATATTTGAATCCTAGGTTCTAGACAGAATTAAAGTTATTACAAAATTATCCATACAGGTTACAAATTCATTTTCTGAAGAAAAACCATCTAACTTAAAAATGCATCTACAGCCTACTATCAGCTTAGTGGTGAGCACAGCATGTTAAGGATAAGGTCACTAGTGCATGCTACATGCATTGGATATTTAGGAATCCAGCAAAACTGGTTCTCTGAGTTTGTTTTCCTTTGTGTGCCTTTAGTCTTTTCTGTTCCTTGATATTACACATGTTTCTGTATGGCTAGCAGAAATAATCTTCCCACAACATAAAATAATTTCATAGCATTTTGAATGGTGAAGCTGCAGCTACCCCTTCACAGCTGATGTCAGGAGTACTTTCCATTAGACTTTGCAGTGTACTGCTGACTGTCATTTAGTGAGGAAGGAGTCAGTACAGACCACATAAATTAGAGACCTGATACGACAGAAGCGATGTTTTGCAAATGTGAAATATAGAATGCCTGTTTTACTGAAATATGTCTTATGAAATCTGGCTACCACTAGTTAACCCTGCCACTGCCTCTGAAGATCAGGATTATAAATGCCAAATTAAAGTCACAGCCAATAACACATCTGAAAGGAAACACCACAAGTTACCAATCCAAAAAAGGAGATGATAATTAGAAACTGAGATTCAGTTCTGACTTCTGGTCAACTCAGAGAACAGTTGCATTAACATCTTCTTTCATTTGTTGGTGAAAGACAGCCTTGTAGATTTTTGCAATGATTTTCATTTGACTGCTACTGAAAAAAAATAGTGTACTTGAATAACAGTGATGTTACATTAGTTTTGGTGATGCTGAAACAACAGTGATGTTACATATTGCTTCACTGATACAAGCTGTTCTGCATAACTTACCCATCTCAGCTATTCATTCTCTTGAGGAATCAATGTGTTAACCTGAGCTTGCTTTAATTTAGCATAAACAGGAATCGAAGCTATTTTAACTCAGGAAGAACACTGAGGTAGTTGTCTTCATAAAGTTAAGGTGGACTGATGCCATTTCTGGATATGGCCCAGAATAATGACTTTTCAAATATTTTTATTTATAGTTACAACAGTATATAACGTTGACTACTGTGGAAGAATACTTGATCAAATCAACACTCATATAAGTTACAATAAATTCACAAAAAGAATGACATGTTTAACTAACATAGACTCGGCACTAAAACTGATTTCCTAACTTCAGAATATAATCCAATGACCTAAATATTATGACTGATGAATTGAAGTTGGCAGCAGTTACTCAGAATGACAGGAGATCACTTAGTCAGTGTTCACAAGTTGTTGAAGTTCAAAGGTGTTTGGAAATCATGACAGAGTATCTTGTCATAAGAAGACCTTCTAACACCAGCAGTGTTCACAGAAGATGGCATTTATAATAAATGTAATATTACAATCATGACACTCAGCCTTTGTTCACGAGGCTCATAAAAAAAAGAACAGATATGTAATTAGTTCAATCTTTGTTCATTGAATATTTGTTGACCGAATAAATAAAAAATTATGAATGAATCTTCAGACAGCTGCATAAGAGCTCTTCATACAACTGTCACAGAATATTTTTTTTTAACTTTTCTTCACTCCTGCAAAATTAATAGGTAAATGTATTAATTCATTCATAGGAATCTTTTATTGTAAAATCTGATGGTATGTGACATGACAAGGTACTCCAACTTACTGGGTGAGGTGACCTTTAAAATCAGGGTTTACAATATTGCTATCAGATACACAAAAAGTAGCAGAAATTAACACAGCAGGACCCGTCCAGGTGTCATGAAAGAAATTAAATTCATGCTCAAGTAACATGGGTGAGTAAACACACCAGATGTATTAAGATGTTCCTTCTACTAGAATTAAACAGATAGGACATGGGAGTCTGGTGAGACTCTTGAAGAGTGTCAGTGACTGTGCCTCTTACTATTTTTGCTAGCATTTGGGAGAATCGGCAAGGAGAGAAGTGTTAAATACATTTCTGAAATTACATTAGGATTCAATGCTTAAAGTCAAGAGTGCAAAGTAGAAACAACCAGGCAATGAAGGCACAGAAGACTGCTTTGGGCTCCCTCCTCTAACAGGCCCAAAATCTGTGCTCTGTCACTAGAGCTGTAAACATCCCATGGCAGAGGACTGCCAGTGCTTGTATTCTGAATACTACCTGCTGCTAATGCTGAAATCCCTCAAAGAAATCTTTGTTTTAAAACCAACACTGGCAGTTTAGTTTATTTTACTATAGGCTACAAACACTGAGTTTGACAAATTATGACAGATGACACAGCCTTCAAATGCTATATATTCAATCTGGGAATACTGACACATTAGTAAACTCTACCAACTATGAAGCATAGAGGCATTTCAATCACCTCAAGATAGTTTCAATACACTTATGTACATTTTTTCCCGGTCAGTGTTGACTGAAGCCAGGAAGCACTATTTTTTAAATACGAGCAATGTGAGAAAATTACTTTTCTTATTCATAAGCCATAAGTAATCTTTTGACTGTTAGTTATGATCCCCAAACAGAACAATGGAATTTTTAAAATAGTCAGGGAAAAATACTCTGTCTTCTTCAGAGTATGTTAAATATTTTGTCACAAAAATACACTTGTCATTGTTGAAATAAATTGGGTACTACAGTACAGCCAGAAAAGAAACATCAAATTGGTGCATTTTTACTCACTCTAGACACTATAAAATATCAAAAAATATTTACAGAGTGTCAGAATTAAATGTAATTGTTACATTAACAAGAGGAGCATTTCTGAGACTCAATTTTCACTCAGTCTGAAACAGTATAAATCCATCTTGGATAGCAATATAAAACTGAGAGCCAAGTCCATATTTCCATTGGTCATTTAGTCCTAATAGAGTACCACAGGTGTCAGGGCTGTGAGTGCCATTGATTGCTTCATACAGAAAATAAAGACTGCTTGTAGACACAACTAATTTCCAGTAGTCAAAAGAATTACTGATACCATATTTGACTTAAGAACTTCCAAGGTCCCTAAGAAATTACCTAAAATACAGCAATTTCCTTCTCCTAAACCCTATAGAGTTATATGCATAGTATGGAGAAACATGTAACATAAATTCACATGAATGGTACATTAAAAATTTTATACCTTTGAGTATAAAAGAACAAAGTAAGAACTATGACACTGAATTCAAATAAGTCGTGTATTTAGGTCTGCCCAAAACTCATGAAAGCAAAATCTCATGGCCTCAGCCATTTTCTTCAGCTGTTTTACTAAGGTGGAAGGAAAAACAATGATTAATGAAAACAAAGCAAAATAGCAGAACTGCTGTCTGTTCTAGTTGTCTCACACAGTTGTACAAAATGCACCTGTGACATTTCCACTACTTAATTCTAAACTACTAATCGCCACAAATGGGTGATATAAAATTCTTCACATAATTTTTCCTCCCTTACATTATGTCCAAAACACTCAAGTTTTCTGTTTTTGAGAACACAGAAAAGCAACACAGAATTTTTCAACATGTTTCTGAGAAGTGAAAAAAAAATACATTTTAAATTATCATCTATAAAATATTTTCCTCTTTAGTCATGAAGCATCCACACTTTTGCTCAGAAACTACCTGACAAAATCAGAGACATATGTATCTTAAGGAGAAATTTTCCCGTGTGCATGTAAACATACTTCAGGCTGTATGACAATTTGTCCAAAATTACATCTTTCTTTGATTAGTGAATTATCTGAATATATACCTTTGCCTACATGCCCAATTTTCAGATAACTAGATAAAACATAATTCTTAAACTATAAAATAACCCTCATTACGATCCATTAGGCTGTCCAGAACATCTAGTCACATAATCTTTCCCCTCTTAGAAGATAGCCTCTTTAAGACACAATAAGCAGAAAATTATGCCTTTAAAAGTTTAGGCTATGTGAGACAGAAAGAAGATGGCTTGTCTGCCAACTTCAGTACTAACTGGGAAATCCTGTTTGACTGTCCTCAGCAGGTTTTATCTGATAAACAACATGCAAGCTAAGGATCATGAGAATTCAAGTACAAAAATCTTGTGCTGTTCTGTTTTTTTTTTCATGGGTAAGAAGCACAGAAATTGTAAGTAGTTAAATATGTGAAGAAATGGAGACATCCAGATCTCTTCAGGAGCTCTCAATCTCTTTAAATTACTACTTTTAATAATGTCCTTTTACATTAAAAAACAATATTATTAAATTGATAAAATGATTAATTATAATCTGTCATATTAAATTTTTCAAAGGATTGTCTGCTACTTTGCAAACTGAAGAATAAACCCAAGACCTAGTAAAAATAAAAACAGAATGAAAGTGGAAGAGGATGCAAGTGGATATGTTGCAAGAAATTGGGTAATGTTGATCCCTTGGAAAGACCAGAAGTGGGGTCGCCAAAAGCGGAACTATTGCTCCCTATCAGTGTGCTCCCCTTGGCAAGAATGAAAATCAGGGTAGGTTGGTTCATAATTCTGGTTGAACAAAGTCTGAAGCCTTTGGCCAACATGAATACCTCCTCAAATCTTTTAATTAAATTATAACAGTAATGAACACTGTTCCTGAGCCTGAAAACTGTCTTCTTTCAGTAGCCACTGCATCAGACTTGATCATTTGAGCTCTTTATTAATAACATCTTCAGATGAGTTTTTTTTTTGCATTTTCCATTTTCCATTATAACTAATTACCTGAAAATAATAGATTTGCACTTAATTTTCTAATTGTTTCCTCATTGTTTCCTCAGATTAGTACAATGTATTCAGAACTGATTTATTTTGTTCTCATCAGATGAGAACAAATGAAATAAGGACAAAGATAATTTGAAAGCTTTCACTGTTTACAAGTTAAAAATTCTATGATTAAAAGGGATACTTTGTATGTGATTAAATGTAAGAGTTATAATTGTACCAAATCATTTAGTTAGCTATTTCACTCTCCTGACAGAAGAGTCTCCTTAAAAAAATATGCAATAATAAATGACAATTTTTACAATTGAAACCTATTTGTGAAACTAGGTAATTCACATGTGCATGACGTAATTTGCTTTCATTATATATAGTACATAGTGTACTGCTGGTTGCCAGCAAGCAGCCTCTTCTAAAAATTAAGTCATTGGACAGATGTCCCAGCATTGCTTGCGTATTTTTAGCAATATTTAATGCAATTAAATGTGTGGGAGAATTTGATCCTGGAAAGCAATTAATTCTCTTCTTTTCTTAATGTATTGACATCCAAAAATAATTTTAAGGGAGGAATAAAATTAAAATACAAACTTCAATATTCTTTTGTACTGTTGATGACTTACAGGCTATGGATCAAAAGTCAATACAGTCACCATTGATTAAAAAAAATCAGAGTATTCTATCCATGCACAGTTTTAGTCTTCTATTAAATTAATTCTTATATTTATTCAATTGCTTCTATATTGCCAATAATTATTTTTTAATAAAGGCTGAAAAAATACCTCAGGCTTAATAGCAAGAACAGTTTATGTGATGGAACCTGGTTTTTTGCACCTTTCTTGTGGAAAAAAAATTATATGAAATTAGCAGTGTGTGCCATCCTTGTTATATTTAGTTTAGATAAATTTGGGGAGAAAACCAGAATCAGTAGACTTTTCTGAAAAATTGCTGGTGGAGATACTTTTTTTAGATGATAATATCTCCCTTCTGCAAGAAGAATTACTGCAAAAAATGTTTTCAAAGGCTAAATTTATATCTACACTAGTAAATAATGTGGCCCACTGGTAGGAGCAGATATTCAAAACAAAGCAGTTTGTATTGATGAAATTATCTTTATATAACTTTCAAAGAGGAAGGGGTAACTTTGAATAAACTCAAGTCTTGTCCAATGAACCATTCTGGATTTGAATTCATTTGGTACATTCCTGGCTGGCATTTTTTTGAGTATATTTCATTGAAAATATATCCAGGTCCTGCTTCACAAGTCTGTTCCATGATGTGAACCAAAACAAAGTAATCGGCAGCAACTGGGAGATTAGCTGCAAAAATGCTGATCAAAATGAAAATCCTAATGTAAACATACAAAAAAGAAAGTAGCTGTGTAAATATACATCTCTTGTAAGTGTAACATCACCTACACTTTCTCAGGCAGGGATCAGACTAGATTGTGTGAAAAGGCAAAGAGTAGAAATTAATCACTCATGATTCTCTGTTCTTCAGGTGAAATCAGTATCAAAGAAATACATCAGAAAAAACTGAGAAGTAAGGTGAGCAATAATATTGCAAGTACAGTTTTTAAAAGACAGTAGTAAAATTCCACTAAAGGTGCAAAACTCAATAGTGATGTATGCATGTGTGAATGTGGGCTTATCTACAGATATATATCTGAATAAAGATATCTGATAAATATATATAAACCTGAATAAACACAAAATGTCTACAGACTATATGTTCAGCCACTTGTCATATAGATTATAAAAAAATCCACAATAGGGCCCACACACCATGTTCTTCTTCACTAGTATTTTCATACATGTTCACATCCTGTTTAGAAGTATTTGCTTACAGAATTTTTAGGAAGACAGTCAAATCAGATATTTACATGAGTTAAAATTTTGATAGACTTCATATTCAGAAGTAATATTTAATCCTTGGGATTCCTGAAGTAGCACAGAACTCTAAAGCACACTTCCATGAGGTAAATACGCATATTTCCATTAGCCTGCTAAAGCTTTTTCTAGATAGTATCTTTACATGGGGGAGACAAGACGTATGACAGGTAAATTGATAATCTAGATAGACTTGATAACAAGAATAATTACTGAAGAACTTTACTCATTTATATTTACCTGCTCTTCATCATCATGCTTCTGCATAAAAAAAATTAAATCGACGGTCATCCTGCATCTAGTTAGAGAAATGATTACAGAATCACACAGAATC
>VZRW01001889.1:102965-164974 GCA_013398125.1 Aegotheles bennettii | reverse complement strand
GGGCCGAGCCCGGGGGCTTCAAATCCGGCGGCTCCGGGCGGCTCGGCGGGCAGAGGGCGAGCTCGGCGTCGATGAAAGCGGCCGAGATGGGGGAGGCTCCTCCTGAGAGCGAGGCACAAACCCCGAGGGAGGCAGGGATGGTCCGAGCGCCCCTTCACTGCTGGCGGACTTTGGGTCCCGCCTCTCCCGGGGGGTGTTCCCCCCATCACCTCCATGTCACGCTTCAGTGGCCAAAACTTGGAGGTTCCACCAGCCTTTCAGTGTCCTGAGGTGGCCTTGGAAACTGTCTGGGGTGCCCAGTGTGGTCCTGAAGCCAGCGGGTGTCCAGCAAGGGGCAGGCAGCCCGGGGCAGGCCTGGCCGTGGCTGCTGGAGGTGCCATGGCTGCTGGAGATGCTGTGGTGGCAGCACCCATCTTGCCTGTGCTGCCCGTGGGGCCAGGCTGGTTGGGTTGGCTGACCAAAGGTGGCAACTGCTTGGAAGTGGCCCCAGCCAAGGCAGCAAGTTTCTGCTAGACTCTCTGCTGCCCCAGCTCACCCCTGCCAACCTTTCCCCTCCACAGAGGTGGCTGGTTGCAGTTTTGCTGAGGACCGTGGCTCAGCAGGCTCAGGAGCCCCTGGCTGAGAGCAGAAAGGGCACCTGGAAGGTGAATCCTCTATACCAGAGCTGCTGAGTGAGCACAATTCAAGCAGGGGATGCTGAAGGTGACTTAAGCGTCCTGCTATGAGTTACCACTTGGCTGGGAGGCAACAGCTGGCCGGAGCCAGCTGTGGAAGGGGCAGCCCAGCACAAAACCCCCCTCCTGCCAGGGTTTCAGCCAGCCCCTCTGGCACCAAGCTGGGGAGATGTTTGAGGTCAGGCTTGCCCGAACTTCAGTGATTTGGCCTCCACTTTGATGCAGTTTGGAGTCAAGACAGGGGAATTCATTGATTAGCTTATGTGCGCTCAGTACTTTGAAGATGTGAAGTCTTATGAAAGACTGAGGTTTATTAATTGGTGTTTGCATGATTTGGCTGGTCAAAAAAAGGTTGGGTTCCCCTGCTCCCCCCCATTTCAGTAACCTTGAACAGGTTGCAGCTTGTGAGGAGACATGAGCAGTTACTATGTGTTTCACCGAATGTGTGAACAATTTATTTATACTTGTCAATCAAGGACCTTCCTCAATTTAGACAATTATTTATCATTTGCTCCTTTAAAGTATTTTATTTTGTCTTCCACATTTCCCTTAATGGTTTTATTTACACCAATACCGGTACGTCCATACCTTAGAACTGGACATGGGCTGCTATCTGATTTATTGTTAATTCATTATAAATCCTCACCTAGATTTTCTCAGCAGCCTTTTTAAATTTTCCTTTTTCTTTCTTTTTTTTTTTCTTTTTTTTCCCATATGTATGTGCATCAGAATAAAGCTATCAGCATTTAGGAAAGTTCTGCTGTGGTGTGTGGTATCTTTTGTAGTGCCTTGGATGTGAAAGTTAATGAGGGGTAACACTCGAGATAAATCTTTTAAAGTAACTTTCATTGTTTTAAAAAAAACCCAACCCAACAAAACAGAAAGCAAAAACCCCACCGGACAGGAAACGGAGAGCAGTACGCTGAGAAACATTGCCATTTATGAGCACTAACTCTGTTTAAGTAAAAATACTTGTTAAAACCCCAGAGCTATTGCTTTGTCATGTACGGTTGAGAAAGACATGGAAAACATTGTGCAAAGCCTTGGAAGGACTGCACAAATCTTTATGCTGTTTTGGCTGATGCTTACTTTGGGCTATTTTATCAACATTTATTTTTTTTTTTCTCTGATGCCTTCTGTCCCTGCAATGGCATATATCAAGAAGCCTCAAGGCAAATGGAAACCTGAAGTTACTGCGAATTTATTATTACGTCATTTTACTGAAAAAACGTGGGAATTATGCTGTGCTGATACTAGAACTGTGTCCCAGTAGAGACCAGTTGTGTAGCAAATATTTTAAAGCGTTGTGAGATTTTGAGATCTGGAAAAGTAGAAAAAAGATGTATTAAAAAATGTATAAAAGGCTAAAAGATACTTTTGCTTACACAGTGGTGAGAATCTAAGTAGATCCCATGGTCTTTAATTTGGCCTAACAACGAGCCTGACAAAGCACTGTGCAGAGAGCTTGGGCATACACACCTGGGCATAATACATGGGTAAGTGGCTGGTGTTCAGGGCCACTGAACATTTTCCTTTTTGTCGTTCTTGTTTCATTAAGGAATGCTGCGTAAGGCAGATTTCTCTGACCACACAAACCTCTTATTCACCCTTACAGCCTGCAACTACCAAGAAGATCAAAAGAGACAGGACAGTGCTACTTGGTATGGGTGCAGTTGTCTTCCTGAGAGGCATCCAAACTTCGGTACGTTTCGGAGTTTTCTTTGCTGGTCAGAAGTAATGTATATACTCTCATGACTCAATGTTTAATTGCAAAAAGGGTTATAAAGGTTTCCTTAATTGGGGCAGGAGCAGGTCTTCTAAGTGTACTTGGTAAAAGCATGACAGAATTTAAATGATTTATCCCTGTTCTGTCTCAACCAGCAGAAAATGACATGTGAAACTTTCGGCGTAGGATTAGAAGGATGTAAGTATGAACACTCATAGACCTGGGATTTTTTTATTAATCTTTTTCTCTTAAACAAGGACCTGAAACACCACCTGTTAAACAGTAGTGGTGACATTTTCAGTTGGATTAAGTATTTGGAGGTAGCTGTTAAGGTTAACAGCAGTCACAAAAGCTGCCAGATTCAGAGCAGCATATTTTACCTTCAGTAAAACTACAAGGTTGTGTGGCTGCTGAGTGTGTGCGATCTAAAAAACTTATCTTGACACTCACCCTGAAGGCAGAGGCTGGTGTTACTTTTACTATCATACAAGTGAGACAGGGTAAGGGACTTGCCCAGTATCACTTATGGAAATTGAAGCAGATTTCCCCAGTAGGCTGATTGTGACAGTCTGAGGTAGCAATTGCTTTCCCACAAGTTCTTGCGGAGTGTGTCATCATCATCCATTAAGATGAAAGAGTAGTGCAGCCCCTCAAAGCCATTGGATGTCACCTCTGCAAAGAATGGCATCATCAGAAGGATGGGGACAGGCTTTTTAGCAGAGCCTGTTGTGGTAGGATGAGGGGTAACGGTTTTAAACTGAAGGAAGATAGATTTAGGTTGGATATAAGGAAGAAGATTTTTCCCATGAGGATGGTAAAACACTGAAACAGGTTGCCCAGGGAGGTGGTGGATTATTCCCCATCCCTGGAGACATTCAAGGCCAGGTTGAATGGGCAACCTGGTCCAGTGGGGGATGTCCCTGTGCATGTCAGGGGAGTTTAGATGATCTTTAAGGTCCCCTTCTAACTCAAGCTATTCTGTGATTCTATGATTCTGTGATCAGTGCTACATTCACAGATGTTCTTGTGACATGAAAACTCTCAAATACCAACCATAATACCTAGCACCTGTGTAATGTTTCACACGACCAGGACATTGTACAAACACAGATATTGAAAAACCTGAGTTGTATCACTTACTGCAGAGATCACCAGCTAATCTCACCTGTGCACTCAGAAGCACTTTAAGGAGTACCTAGTAATCAGAGAAGTAACTCTATTTAATTAAAACTAATTTTGAGGTCACCTTATCCATAAGAAATACTCTGATAATAGCATATCACTCTGCTAAGTAAAAAGGAGTTACTGGGTTTAAGCAGGTAACTGTGAATGAATGCTCCACCTTTAAGTGTACCTGGATACATCAGAAACCATCTTTCAATAGCTAGTGAAAAGAAAAAGAGCTTTCTTCCTTCTGTGCTTTCTGTGTACATTTGATTTCTTCAGAAGCGGTTGGTCAGACTGGCATTTGTGTATTGGTCTCCTTCAGCTTGCTTTCTGGCTGCTCAGAGAGCATTGGAAGATTTTCATTAAAACCAGAAGGAATAGAAATGTATTTTTTAGATTTGGCAGAAGCTGATAGCAGTTGCTCAGGAAAACATCCTACTTGCAACAGATTTTTCAAACCCTATATATGGCTAGATAAACATCTAAGCATTTGGTATCTTACGGTTGTATTTTAAAGCAAAACAAAACAAAAGGAACTTCAAAAAGTTACAGATAAGACCACTAAGTGACATGTAATAGAAACGAGGAATTTTGAGAGCCTGGTTTCTGATGTCTCTCTTTTATGGGAATTCTTGATGTCTAATTAAGAATGAGCTTATTAACTTTGTTGAAATGTTGTTTAGATCTCTCTTTTTTTTTCTCTACAGCTTCCAATTTTAAAGAAAACTGTGCGAGTTGTAAGATTTTTTGGACCTCTCCCCCTCAGTTTGGTTGAAACTGCCTAGCGAGTTCAAAATTCATGTCAGGGAATGGCAGACAGGTGACTCTTAAGTGTGCTTTGTTTCTTTAGGAAACTAGGCCAAGAGGAACTCAAGTACCTGAATTTAAAAATTAAGAATTTATTAAATTTCATCATTCATATATTTCCTTTGTGCACAAAAAATATTATAAAGAAAAATAACTCATTGCTTCGCGTAGTCAGACCTCCACAAGAAACATTAGTTATACAAAATTTGTGAATAAATTCACTTCTACAATATTGTAACCCACACACATTATTACAGTAATTACTTCCTCCTGAATGTATACATGGTGCATGGAAATATATCCTAATTATAAAATCACTTACAAGCATTCATCATTCTTGCAAGTATTCCTTTATGAGTAGGAAGGTATAACTTCCCTAAATTTAATTGTTGCAGAAGTGGCTGCTGCTTAGTGATATATCGGTAGAGTCGGGTTGTTCTTGCATTATATTCCTGTTTTTATAAATACTTGTGATACAATAAACACATTTGATGTGCACATGCATTTGAGGACAACAGCTGTGGCAAAATATCTTTTCTGTAGCAGGTGATTAGGCCATTTAAAAATGGCTTGATGGTACATAATCAGAACAGTGATAACCTTTTGTTAATCTGTTAACTTTTTGCAAAAGTAGATCAGTACAGTTAGGTTTTTTTAACTTTTTTCTTTTAATTATGGTGAATATAATTCATGATCAGCATACTGAGACAATAATCTGTATTACTATGCAGCAAATAAACAGTAATTGTCATTTACCAGTAATTCTGAAGATATCAACAATGCAAATTTAAACTGTGTCCTTCAGCCACAGCAAGTACGTTAGACCTCTTGCAGGGGTGGCTGTCTTTATAAAATGATCTCATCACTGGTCTTCAGTTTTTCTTTGCAAGTCTAGGCACTGAGCCTACTCAGTCAATACCCACTCCACTTGCCTGTTAAAGCTAGGGAAAGACTCTTTGGAAAATTAATTTAGGCAAGCCCAGGAGAGTCATCCATATATTTCACAGTTCGTAAGCACGGAGAGCAGAGAACAACACTTCTCGCTTCTTTTAACCCGCTGCAGGTAATAGGCAGGTGGGAAGAGGACTGGTGAGGTCTGACGGCTTCATCAAATAAGTTTTTCTCCTCCCAGAGGTCCATGAGTGCCACTTCATTGGGAAGACTTGTTGATCTCAATCAGTTTAATTATCTGGAAAGCTTAGTTTAGTCAAAGTGTTAATGCCACGGCAAGAATGATCAGGCAGGGAACACTGAAAGATCCTTGGGGTTGTTCACATGGCTTGTAAAATGGGCTACTTATTTAGTTTGTCCATGAATCTTACTCAGTTCCTCTTCTACCTGTCCCCCTCTGCTTTGTCATTGCATCATTTATTCAATTGTGCTCAATCATTTGATGGTTTGAAGCATTACAACATTTTCTGTTTATTTGTGCTTAAAAGTTTTAACTTTTTTGGATCAATTAGCCATTTGTGCATTTTAATACAAGCTCACTTTACTGACTGTTTTTGGAACTTTTGCTCATAATATTTCAATGGTTGCAAAGCCTTTTAAATAATTCATTATTATGAAATATTTTACCAGATAATTCACTGAGACAAATGTGAAATGTGCAGTTGGGAAGGTAAAATTATAACCAGTCATATAAACCTGTCTTCATTAGCTCCCTTTCAAACATCTCCAAGTGTTACCAATAGAGAAAGACATTCTCAGAGAGTGGTTTGAAGCGTGAATTCTTTAGTTTTTAGTTGGAATCTGCTTTATGTTTGAGAGGAAGGCTTTCATTTCCTCCATCTGAGATTAATTTTTAAATGCAAGCTAACAGGAAGATTAGCCTTTAAGGACTATTAGTGACTGGCCAGAATGGTGTTGGCGACTAGAACATAAAAGGGAAAAAGAAGAAAAATATAGGCTAAAGTGAGTGAATAAGGGGATGCATCAAACTATGTTCTCAGCTGGTGTCAATTGATATAGCATCCTTCCATTGGGACTGTGCCAGATGAGACCAGCAACAGATCCGTCCTGTCGTGATTCCAACTTTAGTCCTGGGCCACAACTTGAAAGTAGTTTTCTGGATTGTTTAGTTTGTTCTTATTTTACATGTAACAGATAGAGCCTTTACTGATAACCTGTGGGACATTCTTCAAAGCTTTGCCATAAAAACTGTTAACAGCAAAGGAAACGCTTAATGCTTATTGCAGTAATGAAAATATCTTCAGACACATTAAAGGCCTTTATGGAGTTTTGATGGTTTTATTATTATTGCCATTCCCGCATTAGTAAATCAGTGTGTCATAGTGTTGTTTATTTGTGTGTCACAGAAGTTACGGATGTATCTCTGGCTGTAAGCAGAAATGTATGAAGGGCTGTGCCACAATGTTTGGATGTCTTATAATTTCCTCCTTCTTCTGCATGCTTTCATAGCCTCCCAGAGAGAACTGGCTGTGTCCTTAATGTCACTGGGGCTAATTCTCACAGGCTTCTGAAAAACTCTCAGCCCCCTTGCCAAATCATGGACACCCACGCCTTGAAGAAGCTGTTCAAATCCCAATAAAACAAATAAATGATTGCTAGAGATGAGAAAGCAGACTTAACAGACCCAGGTTTGCATCTGTTTCGGCAGCTCCTACAGTCTATTCGTATGTTTAACATATTCATGTTTTTCCAGGCTAATGCAAGAAGGTTTTGTATGAACCACAGTCTGTAAGTCAGAAAATTGCTTTGAAGTGATCCATGACCAATAGGAGGCTGAAAGAGGTGTCTCGTTCTGATTGTTGTACACAATTATTGCAAAATTGTTTGACAGATTACAGACTTTCAGAAGTAGGAATTTTTAGAAGCAAGTGCCACAACAAATGTGGTTTATGAATTTGATTTTTTTTTTTCTTTTCAATGAATAATAAACCATTTATTGTACTGATCATATTTAACATTGGATTCCTGTTGCTTGCAATATCCTGCTTTGAATATTTTAGGGCTCATCAGCATTGTAACTTTGGCTGTGGCTGCCCATGTATCCTAAAGATTTTGTGTTGCTACATATTGCTGAAGTATCTGAACACGTACTATAAGATTTAGACCTGTCAACTTCCCTCTAAACCTGTATTTCATGGCATTGTAAAGGCAGTTCTGCTGCCTCACTCCTCAGTACCTAAACTGACAGGGAAAAAAGAGAGAAAACCTGAACAAGAAGCATCCAGTATGTGGCAAGCCAAGGTGCAATCAGAAAAAAAGCAGTACAAGGCAGGAGACAGGACAACATGTTAGTCTCTCTCAGAAGAGAGTATGAATAAGAGAAGTTGCATGCAGTTTTGTCTGAATGATGCTATAAAGCATCATAACAAAACAATTTTCCTTTAAAACTGCTCGCTTGTTTTGTTTTTACTTTTGTCAAAATGAATTATTTGATGGTCTTTAATGAGTTTTAATTTGGGTAACTTGAAATGTCAAGGCAGAAGAAGCAGCTAAGACAGTTTAAAAATGTTGCTATTTAGCTTTGTGCTGAGGAAAATTAAAACCATGCTTTGAGTGTTGTTTCCACTATTATATAAATATATCCTTGATTTTTGACTGTTATTTTTTTTTTCGATCACTGTATAGGAGAGACTTCGTTGTCTTATTGTTAACTAAAATATCCCAGACTGTAATCCTGGTTTGGTAGTGCACAGCTATGTTCACGTGATCAGACTTTACATCTTAAATGATTTTTCATCAGTAATCTAATATTTATGAGCCATTACAGTATTGAGGTTTAGCTAGAGGTTTTCTGCACTGATAGTGCACGTTTGTTTTCCAGTGACATAAATTTGTTGCTAAGAAAAATTTCTTTTTAACAGAACTGAAATGTTCTTGATATCCACAAATGTAATTCTGCATAATATTGAGGTTTACAGTAGATGGACTACATTAGCAAAAGAATACAGAAATGTGCATTATTTCAAAAGAGCTGAAATCTATATTAAAGGAACAAAGTAGTGTTGAAAATTTATTATGTTTTGTTTCCATCCTGACATTACCCAAGTCTTCTAACAACAATTTTCATTTCATCAGTTCCAGAGTACTAAATATGTAGCGTTTTGGCAAGATCATTGCCTCAAACATACTAGTTCTCTGCTGGCATTCCTGCTTCTTTGACTTGTATTCTGGGTGCAGGCAGCAAGATCGGCATTAATCAGTGCAGAAAATCACATTTGTATGCCAGAGTCTCAGACTACTGGTAAAGACTTGTTCTTGGCAGGATAGCAGTACAGATACAAGGTTGGAAGGCATCCTCCTTCCAGCGCAGCGAAGTGTTGAGGACTAGTTTTCTGCCTACTCTGGAAAAAATATTACTGAAATAATTCTTTTAGGAGTAATTAAGAAAAGACCATGCTTTGGTAGTTTAATGTCCTTATAAGAAGTAGCAACAAATTAAATATAGGTAAACATATCAGTGGGAGAAGACTTATTTATATAGAAGCATGTATCTATGTATATGTTCATGTAGACGTGTGTGTACGTACAGGTGTGTTTTTGTGTTTTATACTCCAAGTTACTCTATAATAAATGATTAAAACTGTTTATCTGTTTCAGAAATGTAAAAAAAAAAAGACATTGAATCCTTGAATCCTTGTCTATCCTCTTTTTCTTTTTTTTTTTTTTATAAGATGATCTGCACAATTATTTCAGTTAGCTGTCCTTGAAGAGAATTTAGAATATGTCTTACAAGGCAGTAGAGCATGAAGACCATCCCCAGCTTACCTAGACTGGGCTGATAAATCTACGAAGCACACTGCACTGGTGGTAGCTCAGTTAAACTGTATTTGCCTGGCTGGCTGCTCAGGATAGTAAGTTTTATCACTTCACAAGGCTGGTAACTTGGGCTCAGCATCATTTTGGAACTGCTGTAGTATGTTTCATTCTGGCATTAGCCTAACCAATGCCAGCCAGGCAAATGCGCCATACTCCAGTGTGCTCTGTGATTGCACTGTGTGATTAACAGGGATAATGTTTGTCTTAGGTTGTTAAAAAAAATATTTCCTCTTGTTCACTGTATATTTTATTTTTCTTCTTAATCTTTATACCTTTCAGACTTACTAATTTGTGGGATAGTATGCAGCAGAGTTGGACTGACAGTAGATGATGATAAACCTAAGGTGGGATGAAATGTACAATGGAAGAGTGTGTCCTAGGGTTTGAGTCTAGTTTTAGTTTAACCTTTTGACCTGTAGCAGACCATGGGCAACATCATGTTAACTTTCATATTAACTTTCAGTTTTCCTCACTTGTAAAAAAGGGGTAATGGTGGTTAGCACCTCTGTGAAGTATTTTGAGAACTCCTGGAGAATTGAATGCTACACTAGTAAAACCTATTAGATTTTTGGTTTGTAGTATGTTTCTACTAATGTGGTGGCAGAACAACACTCTGCAATGAAAGTAGAGTTGCTCTACTGTGTAGAAAGTTAGGCTAAATGATGGAATGAAACAGAAGGATTCATTTCACCTTAAGGGTATCTACAGTGCAGGCATGCACATCTGAGGTCGTCATTATAGGCTGCCTTTCTAGTCAATGGAGAACACTTGCCATAATTCATTTGACTTTCTTTAAATGTCTGCTTTAAGGCAGGATGAATAATGCCTTATGAATAATGCTCATTGTATAATTTAATCTTACCTCCTGCCATAGAGGTACCTCCAGCTGCTGTGTGTTGGTACACAAATTCTGTTTGGCTAAAGCACCACTTTCATAAAGTCCTTTTTTAAGACTAATTTGGACAAGCAATCCAATATTTGTAGTGGTGATACTATTTTTTTCCCATTTCCTTCCCACCCATATCTTATGTTAACCTTCAAAAATAGTTAATGAAGCATATAAATAGCTGTTGAAACTGCTTCTCATAGAATGTCATCATGTTTGAAAATAAGTGCTGAGTGTTGGTCAGTAACTGCTGCAAGAAATGAAAGGTAAATTTGGCACACAGCAGTGAAATGCTGAAGTGGTGACTAGTCTTTTGACAAATAGATGAGTCTGGCTTGGCCAGCTGTCAGGATGGTTGTCTACACATTTTGCTTTATTATTCTGATTGTGTTAGTTCTGGATTTGAACTGAAGTCAGGGTAATTACATAGAAAGATATGTCATTGTTTAATGAGGTTATAAAAATGTGCGCTCTGTTTCTGCACCTCTTTCTGAGCATCAGTGGCATTTCTACCTAGTCTGAATTGTGCCATTGCAGTCATTTACCTGTTAGTTGTAATGTGCATGCAAGGTTTTCCAATATACTTACAAGATATATGTTTCAACTTCTTTGGAACTGGGATATTATTATATACAGAGAGTAACTACATGTTAAGACTGTTATTTGTGCAAGCTTGTTCTCATGAAATTATCAATGAGAGGGTTCCCATATACACATAAATGCTGGCATTTTTTTCTTGGAGCTGGCTTGGGAATTGGAGTTAAAAATAAAGGTGGATAAAGAAACGTGATGTATGTGTACATTCCTTGTCCCATTATGCTGATAGCCCTGTATCTGGAATTTATTAGAAAATATGAAAGGATAATGAATAAGCTTTTGTGCATATCCCATCGCTAAGAAAGGAGAAGAGGCTCTTCTGAGACCTGCATGTTAGTGGTAAATATTGGAAATCCCCCCCCCCCCTTCTTGTCCTGCCTTCTGAGAAGTGAAACTTGAAAGAACTTTCACTTCTACTGGTTTGAAAACATATTTGACCTCTGAGAAAGGAAGACAGGGAGAGCGTTGAATAAGTTGATTTACCATCTCTTGAAATACCTCCTCTACTGGTTCTGTGCCAGAATCTGAAGTGCTGTAGTGACAGCAGCCAAAAGGGAGTGAGGATTTGGATGGAGATAAAGGGAAAGATTAAAAAAAGAAGTATAAACCTATATTTAATCCAATGGTCTCATTATCTGAAGCTGGCCACTTCCAGGAGCTCTGCAAACTCTTCCTTCAGTGAATGAATTGAGCCCTGTGTTATAATGACAAACACTTCTGGGGAATACTCATGTTGTGTTACATTAATGCTACAGTGAAAAAGTACAAACTGAATTAGATATGAAAGATACAACTTTTTACATCTGTGATGCATGTGGATTATGGAGGCAAAGATGACCCAAGAAAGTGGAAGCTATGTGTCCGAGTTGTTGAAAAGCAGGTTTTGAAATGATAACCCAGGAACAGCTGCTGCTGAGTGCACAGGACTGGGGGAGTGCAGTGTGATTATCAGGGAAATGTTCAATTTTTCCTCAGTCCAAGAAAAAAAGGGAATTTATTAGTGTTTCTGATGGATTTACTACAAAACATGGCTACTTGAACATGATTCTAAGATTTTAATTCACATAGTAGTAGTTGACTTTCAGCTTGTTGATTTCAGTAAACTCCTACTGATTTAAACCAGCCAAGAATCTTTTTCACAGTCATCACAGTATTATTCACTTGAAGTATGCTCCTGTACTCTCTAGGGCAGAGAGCTCCAAAATCCTAAGAAAAGTGGTTTCAAGTTGACATTGGGTTATTCTGTATGCTTCCTTTAATTCTACTTGAATTTTACATCCTCCTTTTTTCTCACCCCTTCATAGAAATGTCTGCTTGATGGTTAAAGGCTCATAAGTTAAACATGTATGGCCATATTATATATTCATTTTTCCCAGACATGACCTTTTTATTTTGCCAGTTGAGTGTCATATAAGGTACAGGGTGAGTGCATCCTCATTCTAGATTTTGTGAAGTCCCATCGAAGCTGCAACTGAACCAAGTGGACAAAGATGAACAGAGAAGCCTAAGCAAGTTTTGAGCAGTCCATAACAGTGTGCCTAATGCCAGTTTTGGAGAGAAAGGTGGCACCCATAACAACAGAGCAGTCACAGCAGGAGGAGGCAACTGTTTTTCATCAAAGTGGGAAGTAAGGCATGACAAAAGTAAAGGCTTTGAAATGGTGTGTGGACTTGAGAAGAAATTTTGAGTAAGGCTGAAGGCAGAGGGGCTTGGCATAAGCAGCTTTTGAGTGGCTGACTTGCTTTAATTGGGAGCAATGGATTTCAAGTTCAGGATGCTGGTGGAAAATAATTCCTTTACAGGGCCCTTAACGAGAATTTGAGTCCTTTTCTTTTGTTGTTACTTAAATCTGCTGGTGTATGGGGTTGTCATCAGAAAGAAAGTTTGTTGCTTCTTGTTTATTCAGGCCAGGAAAGATGTTCATGAAGTATGTAGTCACATAGTAATTATGTCATCAGATACACTGCTGCAAAACTCTCCTCAGTAAAGAGGAATTTCCTTTACACCTGACGATAACATTTTTCAAAATAAAGTATGTCAAAGCTTAGAAGTTTATCTTGGCAGAACATCATACCATTAAAGCAAGATTGAATGTATCCTGTCCAAATTTCTTGCTTCTTGTAATGGTGCCTAAGGCTACAGTCCTCCAGATGTTGATACTAACAGCATTTACATTT
This sequence comes from Aegotheles bennettii, assembly GCA_013398125.1. Lineage (NCBI taxonomy): Eukaryota > Metazoa > Chordata > Aves > Caprimulgiformes > Aegothelidae > Aegotheles > Aegotheles bennettii. The sequence goes on along the minus strand of VZRW01001889.1, from coordinate 152,152 downwards.
TGAATGAAAAAAACCTTGTTATCAGAGACACTTTACAGTAGAAATTCTACCTTTTTTTCAGAACAGTTTGTCTGATGTAATGCAAAAGAAATGCGATGGGAAAAAAGTAGATTTTTTTTTCTTCCTTCAGAATAATTTGCCCTTAGCAATAAGAATGAGAAAGAATGGGGCAGGAGATCTTACATGTCCCTTGCTTCCCAATCCAGGTTAAGATTGCATTGTTCGTCCATAAATAGCTAAAATTTGCCTTAGTCTCTGGTAGGAAACAGAAGGTGCTGCAGTGAAAGGGCAAGCAAAACTTCTTTGGACTAACACTGGCCAGGCATCAACATTAAAATCAATGAGCCTTATTTACACTGAGTCAGCTCACACTGCTTTAGCTTTAAGGGGGCCTTAAAACAAGTGAGAATGGGAATAATTTTCTCTAAGTTTTGGTGATTAACACAGCTAGTCCCACAGGGTGCCAAGAGATGGTGGTAAGAACTCCATTTTCTTAGTTTTTGGATGCCAAAGGCAGCTTGCAGCCTTCTTGGTGAGGTGGTTTTAGATTTTATGAATGAAAGGCAGGACCAAGCAATCAAGGAATGACAAAGGGATGAGATAACAGGACACTGAGAAGATAAATATGTCTTTCTTGGTGTATATTATTAGGAAAGCCATATCTAGTTCAACAACAATGGTCAGGCTTCAACTGGAATTTGATTATATTGTTTTTTTAAGAAAAACTGTGTCACCATATGCAGATCTGCAGTAAGATTGCCTTGTCCTGCCCTCTGAGGGTTTAGCTAACTTATGTGCTATGTGTTTATGTGCTTACATGATTTGCTGGGTTGGTACCTGAGGCTTGAAGCTGGTAAAGAGGTTCATGATGCAGGTGCACATAATAATTTTCTACTCTGTTGCTACTATTTCTGTCCTGTAAACTCTACATTGGAGCTTATGATTGAGTGTCAGCCTGAAGAAGAAAGGCATGGAGGTTTGCTGATACTTTCAGGATCAGATGTTGAGCTCACCATCCTCCAACAAACAGATCTTGGGGATTAATTGGTCAGATCTGCCATTAGTAACAGTTCCAAGGAAAGTCATGAAAACCAAGCAGAACCTGTATACATTACGTTTGTCATGTATATATGGTTTTGCAGTAGTGAGATATATATGAGAAGAAGCAAAGGTAAGAAGTAACATGCCAAATTTTCCATACAAGTAACTTACAAAGGTAAATGATTTTCCCAGCTGCTGCTTCCCTCTGCACAACACTTTTGCATGGGAATACTTTATTAGGAAAGATACTGGATTTGTGTTGTGTATGGGGTTGATTTACAGGTTATACTTAGTCAAAGTGAGAGGGATCAATCTTCTAAAAGTCACTTTAGATCATGATTTTATATAGTGGCAGTAATCAGAGATGGTATATTTGACAAATACACACACATACATATGCTTCATAATTTCATGTACTCTCTGTTTTGTGCTTGCACTTCAAATTCTGTTTGACCATGATATCCTGTGGCATGGATGGATGCTTGTTAGTAGAACAAGTAACATAACTCCTGTGTTAAAAAGGTCATAGATAGGGCAATGGGACTGGGGACCCAAAGCTGGAAAATGTATTAACATAGTTTAATCAGTCATACTAAATTCCACTGTGGCATATTTCCTCAACAAATTAGTTAAAAGGATTCTGGGTTCTGTCACTGGAAAAGAAAACACTTAATCTTTTATTCTAAAAAGAATATTTTTTTTCTTATTTTGTCTGAAAGTTTTGGGATATTTTTTTTTCATTTTCATAATTGTTTTAGCTTATGCTCTGATGTTTAGAACCTTATATTAGCATATCTAGATTTTCCTGTAAATTTTGCCAGAGCTTTGTTGTGCAGCCTTGATCAAATCATTTGTTCCTTCTGTGTCTCACTTTCACTGTGTTTAGGTAATAGTGTCTCCAGTGCTGTTCTAAACTTTAGTGTGCCTGTAAAGTACATAGCACAATGTAATGTTGGTATCATGGAATTTCTAAGAATTACTGCATTCAAAGAAGGAGTAAGTGTTTGGCATTTGGCTAAACTGCATTATCCAGCGTCTTCTGTGGTGAAGAGCCATTACTTCAAATATTGGAAGAATGTGCACGCAAACCATTGGCAAACCAGTGTGGTTTTGGGCAGGACAGTATGTTTAGGTGAGCAGTCATAGTGAAGGAGCATGATTCGGATACTGATTGTTCCCAAGCAAAGGAGTGCAAATGTGAAAGTATATCAATGAGATTCATCTGAATAGTGACTGTGGTTGTTTCATTTCCTAGATGACCATGCAGGATTTGTGAGTTATGCAACATTAACTACCCCTTGAATAGTTTGAAGCTAAAGTTGGAAGCCAATTTAGAACTGCTTTGGTGTGGCCATTCTTATGCATCCTATGCAACTCGTACCCTGCTTCCTCCTTCCCTACAGAGGAAGGGGAAGAAAGGCACTTCAGGAGGGAATACAGTTCCATTGCTATGTGGTGATTCTGTAATAATTAACAACAGCACTCTTGTTGAGTTGCTCTCTTGGTACATTCAAATTGAAATTCCTCCTCTGTTAGAGTGCTTGCTCTTTTTAACAAGTACCTTGTAGAGTTTTATAGCTTAGAAGCTTCATAATGGTGACAACCCACCCTGAAATACAACTCTAGTATGGTTTGCTGTGTTGAAGAACTAATGTATGATTACTTTTTTCTTAAGTAGATATGCCTAATGGAGTTTTAAAAAGTACAGAACTAATTCACTAAGTTCAGTAATTAGTGATACGGTAAAAATAGCATTCCTTTAAATTACTTCAAAAGTTGGCCTATTTCCATCTACACCATTTAAATAGATATTAATTTAAAACCAGCTGCTTCTTGCTTTTTGCATTTCAGTATTGCTCTGTTCGTTTTTCTTTCTTCCTCCTGAGGATTAAATGTGTGTCCTGTAGGCTTATCAGCCCTGACTTTTTGTATGTGGCAACACTCACTGTGATCTCCTAACTCATCAATCAAATGGGAACCAGTCTTCGAAAGTGTTTTAGATAGCCTTGTTCTAGAATAGCACACAGTATTTCTATACTAAGGGTATACTATACCATAAAATAATGTTTATGTTCCTTTAGGCTTAATACCATACCATTTGTGAGCACAAGTGCTGAAGCAATTTAGAAAGAGATGTTAACTTTATGTCCTAGCAGGGAAGTGGTTTTATTACTGTGTATGCAAAGCAACAGGAAAGTAAAGCTTTGCTTTTATATTTTATTAGCTATCATTATCATGTTTCAGGGCCTCTTCTTGCATCAGTATTTGCAGACATATAGAAGTCTTTCTTTATGAGCATACTAAAAATAAATTAAGAAATTAATAACGTGGTTTCTGAATCTTTAGAAAAAGCACTTGCTTTAGAAAATGAGAAATTGTTTCAGCAGCGTGTGTCCCAACAATGAGGCTTACAAATGCCAGATGTAGAATAATAACATTGTGCTTTGGCATAGAATTATGAAAGTAGAACGGAGATTCAAGCAGTTGGTTTAACTGGCATGTAGAGTTATATCACTGTTGGTAATGCCAGCCACTTAAATATTAATCAAGTCCCAACATAGTTGTGAGATAGCCTAAAATCTTTAAATATACTTCAGGTTGTTTTTTATTTGCCTGCTGATTTTATTTTCAACACTTTCTGAGTTTTCTGTCAGAATTATGAGATTGAGAAACTGATGCAGAGATTTTTCAAATAGTCACAAGTTGTCAGAAGCATGAATTTTAAGCTGATTATAAAGCATCACAAAATTCCACAGACCTATGAGAGTTCATAATACTGTGATAAGCACTGTTCTGGGAAGCAATTTTTACAGTCTCTGAAATGGCTTTTCAATGGGTTTGGAAACTGAAATTCTACACTGAGAAAATCCACATACAGTGAAATGTGCTGTTTTGGCGTGGTTTAAGGATATATTTATTTTATCATATATATTTTTGTTTATACTATAGAAGACAGCTGAAAAAGTACTGTATAAGAATACTGATAATTTACTTCCTAAAGGAGCTTCAGCATATTCAGTCCACCTTCCATGGAAATTCTAACAGAACAGAATTTCCTATAGAAATAGGTGTTGTCATTGTTGTGAGAATTCACTGTAAAAGAGCACATTTGCTAGTCACATTCTTAATCCAAAATATATAAGGTATCCAATGGAATGCCTTGAATATAGATTGCTTTAGGTTAAAAAAAAAGAGACCATGACTTTACACTGTATCCTGCAAGAATCAGGAATATTCTGTAGGAGCCAGTCTGGAGAGCCATGCAAATCCCTTGCTCATTGCAAATGAGTTATGAAAGTGGAATCTAAATGAAAGCAACTAATGATACAAATGTGGCACAAGAATTTCCACATCACAGTTGCTGCTTCTAAGCACTCAAGTATCATGAGTCAGCTTTAGATCTCTGAAACTAGTCTTCAAAATGTTAATATAAATGTGAGCTTGCTGGTCTTGCTTCTGAAAACATACAAGTTCTTCTCTCACTGGAGTTCACAGGTTGCTGATGTGTTTTTTGGTATGATTAGGACTAGGTCAGAGCTTCCAAACATTAAGAAACTGAAAATGATGTGCAGATAAATTCATAATGGTTCAAAGCATAGCAAACTTAGATGCTCATGCTCATGCTTCTTGTGATCAGAAAACAAACAAACACGAAAAAAACCCAGACCCCGTAAGATGCCTGGGGTTTGTGATGGATAGTGAAATGACAGCTTATAAACCTGTGAAAAAAGATTATCCTGTTCAATCTGAGATGATAGCAAGCATTACTCATGCTGCAGATCTAACTGGTTAATTTGGCTTGCATATTATCATTAAAACTCCTCTAACTTAGTTATAAACTTTTGAAATGTTTTCCACTGAAATGAAATGCTTTTTAGCATTATGCCTCTTGTCTTTCTGAGGTTCAGTTTCAGTCTTCTGCTCTTTATCTAGCAACCAATACTATTTAAGTGCTGGGCTATGTTGATAATAATGAGGTACTCAAATGTTATAGAGGAAAAGTTACAGCTGCTTTTTATCCACTTGTTGCTGACATAGAATTTGTTCAACTGATGTTGCAAGTAAAATGCTGGAATAAGCAGAGAAAGATGAGATTCTAGCAATGAGGGAGATTTCCCTACCACTGTGGTTGGTTATGTCATTCCAGAGAAGACCAGATGCCTCTTACACATGGTGATGGCATCATACCATTTCTTCTTAGTAAGGCAAGAAGATTTTATGGTTGGCGAGGTTAAGCTGAAAAGAAATCCAGAATGAGAACTGAATATCTGCTCTCTGTGCATTTGTAGTAGACCATTTCCAGCACCACTAAGGTGTGTTCAGTTCTGGATCTTGGTATGAATCCAGCAAATGCCAGGTGTACTTTCTTAGCTTCACTTAGATGAACATTCAGGGGTTTCAGCTAGCTTCAGAATAAGCTTGTTCAGGAAGCTGAGATTTGGTATGCTTTTTGGTTGATTTGAAATCATTAAGGATTGCGAAGAGTCAACCTTCTTCATTGCTAATCAAACTAGTTTGGGCTTGAAAGATAAAAAAGTTTCTTTCTTTGAAAGCTGTATTTGTAATTTCTATGGGAAAAGCCTTCTGTTCATAATTCTTTCATGAATCAGTAAAACTATGAATAAATAAAGTGTTTTATGTTGATGATATCTAAGTTTAATTTGCACAAGCAAATTACCTCACCATGAAGTGTAAACTGAGGAGTGATCATATGGAATTATCTTTGGAGTTCCTCAGTTGGTCCAGAATCCATTTTCCTGCTTGCATTCACACCTTTTATTTGTAGTAATTGCAGTTCCTCCACACAACAAACTCTGTCTGTGTCAGTGTTGAGTGATAATCGCGGATTTGATCTCTCGTTATGCCCAAAAATCTATCTTAAAGGAATGTTAAATTTACAAGGAAACTTCACATTTAAAAATAACTGTGCATTCCATGTTCAGCTGTTGTCTGTTTATGTCATGGTCTCTCTTGATGGCAACACATGCTATTTTTACTCTAAAGTCCCAGGCTTACACAGTGCAAAGGATGTCCTCCTCCAGAACCTGCATCAGTGTTATGAAGTGCAAAATGTTGCTCAGAATGATTGCAGAAGTTGAAAGAGGCAGAATATTCTTGAAAGAGAATAAGAAGATCTCAAGATTAAGTAAGAAAATGCCCTGCAAAAAATTAATTTTATGCCAGTCTTCCTTCTGTTTGGCAAAACACTTTTAATCAAATTTTCGAAGTTAGCGAAGAAATACATGTTCTTTATTTTTGAGGTACCACAATATATTTGGTCCTAGACTTTAAAAAAAACCCACTAAGCACTACAGCTGTAATTGGAGTCTGTACTTTTACCATGTAAAATATCGTAAAAAAGAGGATGCCTATGTAACAAAATAGACATCCAGAATTAATGATATTTTGATCATTTTGGCATTCTTCCACAAAAAGAGGATATGATAATTCTTACTTACAGAAGGGGTGTGAGATAAATTTGTTACCTTTTGTAAAGTTATGAGGTGCTGTTATGGTATTAAAAAGCTTAGGAGGAATCCATAATAATCCAGTATTTAAATGGTGTGCGTATTAAATATCTGCTAAGGAAACTCAGTTGAGTGCCATATGGTAGAGAACAGAGGGACAAATATTGCATTACCTATGGGAACGTAATCAGTGTCTGGAACATTTTTGTTCATATCCTAAAGCATTTACTGCAAGACTGTACACCAAAACATGCTGTCTGTATGTTCTGCTTGTATTTTGTTTTTACAGATGCTTAGTTAAGCATGTGTTTAAGCTCATTTTTAAGCATAGTGTAACTTTAAATACAAATTTAGTCATGCTAAAATCAATCTATGAACAGATTCATAGTCTTGAATAAATAAATACTGCATCACTATATGACTGAATTGGAGGTAAATGTCTAAACTGTTTCCTATTTCTAGTTAGTTATAACCATTTTGTAGGGCTTGTTGATCATCACGTTGCCAGGAGATGAGCAGAGAGAAGCAACTGATTAACAGCTGGTTGCATCTGGTCACAGCCAGGAAGACACAGAAACAGAATAAACAATCCAGTTTTCAACAGCTGCATTTGCAGTTACAGTCTACTGAATCAAATAAGTGCAGCTTTCCAAGTATAATTTGTGAGCTAAAAACATAAATTATCTTTAGAAATATTTTGAAGTAATGAGAAAAAAATTTCTCCTTATTTTACCAGCCTCTCCCTCTCTTACTATTGTTCATCTACTAATAGGCAACATCGCTAAGCATTTTAATTCCTCTCTGTGTTTTGTACCTTCATGTACACCTTTCTATTTCTAAAGATACTGTGCTATCCTGTTTCATTTCTAAGAACATTCGAATGCTGTCAGATATTTCCTCATATCCAGCAAGGACCTTTCTGTAGATTTCTATTGTCCCTGGAAAGTCACCAGATACAATATTGATGGGTAGAAGTAGAACACTTTATTAATGAACAAATTATATTTGGAACATAGTTATATAATGGATCGCCTGAATATGCTACTGAAAGCCGGCCAGAAATCAGATGATCATACTGTTGGAAGACATCACGCCTGGGGACAAGAATTGTTGTATCATTTCTCCATGAAGATGTCAGCAATCTCAGATGCTGAGATTAAAGTAAGTTAAATTGGCTCAGGATATTATAATACTTCTGTGACTAGCTGATGGTTCAGAATCTCAGAAATTAATCTGCAAAGAACAGTGAATGTGAGGCTGAAAGTTCGTGACAGGTAAAAGAACAGGATTGTTTTACATCTGTGCTGGTGGTAAATGGTTAGAAAAATGCTCATCACAATCTGGCATCTGATTTATTCTGAACTGATTTGAAAGCTGTATTTGTCACAGTGAGTGCTGAACAAGTTCTTGGTACAAAGTCTTAATGAAGCAGCAATTGTGTCTTTTGGTCATTCACAGGACTGATTAATAATGTACGTGAATAGGTACAGCTATGAGTACTCATGCTAACAAAGTCAGATATGTCCTAAGGGCAGTTTTTAGGTTGAAAGACATCATCTGGGGAGCAGGACCAGCCCACAAGGGCATAAATGGGTGTTTTTTCTTAGGAACAGTGGATGTTCAGAACAGTTTGTGTCCAGCCCAGTCCCGTTCTTGACTTACTGATTGACTTACTGGATGGACCCAGACCTGTACTGTAGTCTGCTCTGTCTCCAGTCCTGTGTCTGGCCCTGCCTCCTGCTGTTCCTGACTGGATGTACCCCAGACATGATTCATTTCCTCACCGTGTATAGGACTGCTGATGGGACCTGTCACTGTGACCAACCTGGTCCTGCTCGACTATGCCCTGGTCAGGGCGGTCACTGCCCTACCTGTGCTGTGGTCATTGTCAGCTCCTGGCTCACCTCCTTTGTGCACCAGTCCTGCTCTTGCTGCTACCTTCCATGCTGCGCCCAGTAGAATCCATCATCTGGATTATTTTTAATAACATTTGTTTTATAGTTTGAAATAACTAGCAGGTAGATACATCACAGGTACTAAAGGCTGAGTTAATTGATGTTCATATTCACTATTTCTGTTGTCAAAGATTGTGGAAACCCCTGATGTAGCCCACAGCCTGACCAAAATAGGTTTGGTATGGCAGAATGAAAAGACAAACTCTATTCTAGCCGACTAGAACTATAAATAGAAACAAAAGACAGAAAAGTGCAAATTACAAGTGATAAATGAACTTTTGTCTCAAATTGAATCTTAATTGCAAGATGACATTTGAGGTGAACTGCATACCCTGGGAAAGCATTGATTTGTTAGAGAGAGTCCTGTACATCTCACAGTGAAGCTTAAACTGGCTTTGAGGAATTTATTGTGAAATCTAACCAGAGTTACAAGAGAATTTCCTCAGTCTTTATAGCCATCTCAGTCTGTATTATCTGCCTGTCTTGGAAAACAGTAGGTTGTGAACAAAAAACCAAAACAAAACTGTAAGACCACATGTATAATAGATTGCTAAATCAGAATATATCAAGTTTAGGTGAGATTTTGGTAGATCAAAAAGCCTTTCAGGTTACCCTTTGGTTCACATACCTCTGTAGCTGCAGTTGCTGTTATGTAGTGCCTTTACCTGCACTGAGCTATTTCCAAAGTAGACAGATAGTGGACAGAAAAGTTTGTCTAAGTTACCAAAGAGCCTTAACAGTTTCTTCAAACTGTTCTTATCTCATGGGTAAATAAAAACTGCCTAATTATATATTTGCTTGGGAGACTAAAAGGCTTTCTTCAAATTCATTAGTACTACTTGCATAACTGATCCATATTTTATAGTGTTCAGGACTTTTTATTCACTTTTTCTCATAAAATGAACGAATATTTGCGGTCAAATCAGACAAATTAAATCAAATAATCCTTTATTTAACCTGTTTTGGTTGTAGTTGCCATTTTGTCTGAATAAGCACAGGACGAGTGAGCCCAAAGGTATAATGTAAAACTTCATATTACATGATGCTAAAATTGTTTGAGTTTTTAACAACAATTATTTTCAATTTCAGATTGATGTGAACCAATGCAACATTAACAAAATATTTCACTTACAAACAAAAAACATGCTAGTATGAGTGTTATGTCTTCATACATGTCATATTGGTGCATCTTCTTCAATAGAGCATGCAGAATTTTATGATGTTTTGTTTACTTATTCATCTAAAATTTGATATGCAAAAAGTGAGTGTCATGCCACCGCCAGAAAAGTGAGTGATTTCCTAACTATGATTGTCACATAGCTAGATAGGCAGCTACATGTATTTTAAAAATGAACAATATTAAAGTAAAAAATTGAGAATAAGCTATTTAACTTTACACTCACCTGTATGTGTGTATGGCTTTGGTTCGTAAAGGTCATCAATCAGATTCCTGAAAACACTCCTCAGTGAGTCCAGCTACCAAAACAGTGTGTTCTTCATCCATTCCATCTTCAGTCTGAAATCTAAAGAAATATTAAAGACTATGTTATTAAACTTATAAGCACAAAGCTATCACAATTTTTTTGTTTGTTTTCCACATAGTTGCAAGATCAACAAGTGTAACATCCTCTGGACACGCTAGCTGGCTTGTATGGGTGGAATAAATGTCTTCTGCTACAACCAAGGCTGTAAGTAAATTGAGTTGGTCTGCATTTATGTAAACACCTTGTTTCATTTGAATTGTGCTAAAACCTTAGAACTTAGCTTTAGGTTAAAGGTTTGAACAAGCCTGAAATCTCAGCACAGTCTATATAGAGCTCAGTTCAGCCCAAAATAAAAAAATCAGGGGTCTAAGCAGGTTCACAGAATCACAGAATCACAGAATCCTAGGGGTTGGAAGGGACCTCGAAAGATCATCTCGTCCAACCCCCCTGCCAGAGCAGGGTCACCTAGAGTACATCACACAGGAACGCATCCAGGCGGGTTTTGAATGTCTCCAGTGAAGGAGACTCCACAACCTCTCTGGGCAGCCTCTTCCAGTGCTCCGTCACTCTCACAGTGAAAAAGTTTCTCCTGATATTCACGTGGAACCTCCTATGCTCCAGTTTACAACCATTGCCCCTTGTCCTATCGTTGGTCATCACTGTAAAAAGCTTGGCTCTATCGTCCTGACCCTCACCCTTTACATATTTGTAACCATGGATGAGGTCACCCCTCAGTCTCCTTTTCTCCAAGCTAAAGAGACCCAGCTCCCTCAGCCTTTCCTCATAAGGGAGATGTTCCACTCCCTTCATCATCAGGTTGAGATACAAGGGGCAAAAACAAGAGTCAAAAGAAATGTCTGTTTCACTCTCAGTAGTGTAATAAGCAGCTGGTATAGAGAACACCAGCTGTGTTAGGGGTCCTTCAGTTTGCTACCTCTGCAGAGAGGGAAGGAGGGAAAGTGTCTGGTCTGATCTCCAAGGCTAGTCAGTACACTTAATAACTGCTAAAGAAAGGAATGGACCCAAGGTGTTTGATATCAGCCCAGTATTACTGTCCAAAGAGACTGCAAAAGTAGTTGCTTACTGTAGAATAAATGTATTTCTCCTGATTTGTTACAGCCTTCCCAAAAGGACAGACTGAGGAGTGAATGGAGCATTTTGATCCAGGAGACCTATACAAAAGTATTTCCCTTTAAGTGTGGACTTCAGTTCAGCTGTATTGAAAAAGGGAGATGGGGACAGCGGTCATGTCTTGAAGCAGCATTTAAATGTGTAATTTTAGCCATCCAAGTTAGAAGAGCATGTTCCTACACTGTAAAATGTCACTGATTAAACGTACATGTATTTTCACTACATATTATTGTTATTTCTTGGTGTCAGTAGTTCATCTGTACATGTGTGATAAACAAATGGTACTGTTTTACCCTGTGAGTAAATATAATTGGGTTACTCACAAGGTACACTCCTACTATTTGTGAGTGAGGCATGGAACAGTATCATACAATTTTTTTGGTCTTTCAAGAAAGCAGACATTTCCCAGTCATACCACTTTAATGATAATTAAATCTAAGCTCACTGTCATCACATAACAACTTCTGATGTCAAGCATTGTGACTACTTAAAGAAGAACAACCTTTCAGAGAAGAAATGTATTATGAGAAAATGTTATTTCTGTTTCCATTATCCTGTTGACCGTTGTATTCTTTCCACTCAATGTATAACTCATTGTGTCAGCACTGAATCTGGTCCTGATCCAAACACAGAAGAGTGGAGATTTTTAAATGCCGGCCATCTGTTTGCTCCTTAAAGGAATGCTGGTCAGCTACTAAAGTCACCGTCAGTGGCAGGTAGAGGAATGTGAAGAATGCTTAGAGAAAATCCGTAAAAGGTATCTCTTGTTTTCTTATCTCTTCTCTCACAACAAGAAGACACTTAGCATCACCCTGGTAACTGTCTTTTAGCAAATTGTTTCATTTGTATTTCCTGCCACAGATAGAGCAAATTGTCATTATTCTTTTAACTTCGATTTGTCTTTATCTAGCTAAATTAATGTGGTGTGGCCACAAAAGGGACCTTTACAAAATATGAACTACAGTCTGCTTACTGTTATACTGTTATGCTTCTGAGTCTTTCGTACAGATTTTTGTTAATACCAAGAACATAATTTTAAAAGTGATTATTTGGTGTCTTAGTTGTTCATAAAATAATGTTTGCTTTTTTCTCCATTGCTGTGGGTTTTTTTAGAGCAGCAATAGGAGAGAACAACAGACAAATGAAGGTATAAGATGCATCTGAGCAGCATCCTGATAGGATTCTGGAAGGCAGTAGAAATCACGTTAAAGTCTTGTTTTCTTACTCCAGGAAAAATTCAAATCACAGCTTTGCATGCAATCTTATTGTATTATTTGTGCCATTTTCTATGGCTCATTTAGTCTGTGATGGCATTGGACAGTAGTATCTATTTCCACTACAGCACTTCACCTTTTTTGAAAATAAAATTATAAGAAGTCTGAGGCCAGTCTGGGAAAAGGTTTAGTTGCCTCATCTGTGGGTGAGTTTAGGATTAGAACCATTAGCTCTTAAATGGATGTTCCCTCAAAGAGCATTGCAGTACCACTGTGAAAGCTGTCAGTACAGTGTGGAGAAACCAGGTGATCCCATTGGGAATGGTGTGCATTGCTCTGCAACAAGTACAGCAGCACTGCTTATGGAAAAGGCATACTTCTGTCAAGCTGGTGGACATTGCATATGCTCTTTGGAAGCCAGCAGACATGAAAGAGAGAGTTAGCACTGAAAAAAAATGCATATGTGGGCTTTCAGCTAATGTATGTCGGCAAAGTGCCATGAAACTATGCAGGTTTATTAAATGTAAGAGCTGCTGCTTATGTGTAAATTAGGACTGCCACCTGGCTGGTTTCCAGCTGTCTTGCCTGGTTTTATTTTGAACTTGCTGGCTGCTGTTGGAGCTACTGTACATATTGGTCTGGACATTCTCAGCAGACATTTTTTGGAAGGTGCCTGGCCTTTTCTGTGTTGAAGAGGACTGCATTTTACCTGGGTTTTAACAACAAAGTGCCACTGAAGTCAGAGAGGTGATTTCTGAGACTTTAAAGGTAGTGATCACCCTGACAAAAAAAATGGGTCACTTAAAACAAAAATTAGTAAAACCAGGTTAGCTTCATCTAAATAAAATGATGGTGAAAATGCATGCAATCTTTTTTTTTTATAGCCTTTTTGAATTATAGCAGTTACATAGATGGATGTAGATATTAAGTTATAATAGAAACATATTTTGACATTTAGTCCATTATAGACTAACAGAAAATAATAGGTAGAAATTTCACTTTCTAAAAACTTTATAAATATATCTCTTCATTATTTCTTTCTTGGCTTTTGTATTCTGTTTGTCTCTAGAGATATACCAATTGATAAACTTTCTGTGCTTAATTCAGTTGCTAATAATGACCGTTTTCCCTGGTTTTTGAGAGAAGGTGCTAAAAACAGTGTGTATCCAGACCAGTCAACAACCTTTCTTCCACACAGGCCAATACAAGCCAAATTAGACAAGACTGGGAGTGCAAGTGCTGGATGTTTTAGTCAATTTTGTGTCCAAAGTGTCTGAAGAATTATTTTATGATGTCACTAAACTGCCATTTTTAAGCCAGAGGTGACATTTCCAGAGTTCAGGTGGGTGCCCAAATTTGTCCTCACAATTCATAGGAGATGTTTGTATTCTGACCATGTATAGAAATGTATGGCTGTGCATGTGAAGCCTAACTGAGGTTTATTTTGTCAATGGGCCTTCTTGGCTGTTATCGCATTTGTGAAGTCGTATGATCATTCTTCTAGCTTTGAAATAGTCTTAGCAACCTGTACCGTGCTACAAAAGATTTGTATTCTCCTATATAGATGAGAAAAAAGGGTGAACATTAATTCCAAGTAGATCCATCAACCCTTTTTTTTCCCACATGGAATAGTATCCGGATGTTCTGCATCTGCTAGAAACAACTCACTAGCACCTAATACTTACAATATGTGTATAAACAGAGAGGTCTTGTTTACATGGCAAATGCTTGCACTCGCCCTGCTGTCCAGTGTTGGAAATAGAGCTGTGAGTGATCCCGGTCCTTTGCAGACTTTTTTGTTCTGCAAAATGACTAATCAGATCATCATAGGTATTCCTAACAAAGGGGGGGAAATGGAGATGGGTAGCATGGGCATAATTAAAGGAAAATATGAGTGTTCTTTTCTAGATCTGATTAAGTCATGGTCCTAAGAACAATACAAGTGTTAAAAAAAACCCCAGTCAAAAAATAAAAATCTGTTTTATATTTCTCTCAACATTAGATAATCTGCTCTGTTCAGATGTTTAACACATCACAATATACTGTTCTCAATTCAATAATTTTGGAACAAAAAGCAGAGGAGATTTGATGAGACATCCACCTAGCTTTCAATATCGAGATACTGTGTTCGGATAAGATTTTAAATTAGTAAGTGCTTATTATCATCTTATATCCTATCAATTCATGCAACAAGTATAGCAATGTAAAGCTGAGACAGCTATACCTTGTAAAGATTTGTACATTCTTAACGCAGTTTCCTAGCAATAACATCAAGTTTGTCACCTTTTCAATATTTTGCTTTCATGGCTCTGGTATTTTTTGTGTGGGGAAAGAAGTCTTAAAAGATGCTGAAGTTCATGAAACAACTTTGCCTTCGGGAGCACTGACAGTTCACAAACTGGAAGGTATCAGCACCCCCCAACAATTACAATTTTTTAAATTTTGCAACTTTAAGACAGTCTGAAAGCACAAATTCTCTGAAAAGTTACAGTTTATCCCTCTTGAAATTATCTGGAAAGATAATTTTAGCTAATGGATTTTAAATGTTCTATAACTTTTGAACACTCTTAATATATATGTTGAGTTTTATTCTTCCATCACTGAAACTCATGCAATCTAGCTGACCTTTGTCAATTATGAACACTTAACTGCTGACAAAGCCAGTTTTGCTGGCACCTCATATCAGATTTCTGAAAACATTTTCAGAAATATTTCAGATACTGGAGAAGCCAGAACATTAGAACAGCATGTGATCAATCTCCTTGCTTGCTGTTCATCATCCACCTTCCTTTTTTTTTTTTTTTCTGTAGGAGAAATGTTTCTTTACAATTTTCTCACAGCTACAAGAAGCTGAATGAATTTGGTCATGGCAATAATACTCTGAACTGAGGAGAGGAACCACATATTAGGATACAAACCTGCTCCATTTTCCATTTAGGACAATGTTACCTGGCATGAAAGAGCAATGTAATTCTGGTTTGCCCCCATTAGATTGAACATACCGCTATTCAGATACTCTGCATGCCATCTAATCGTGTAATGAACATGTCTTAAGTCCCCTATTTAAATGTCTGATATTTACATTGGAAGGTCTTTGCTGCTATAGATCAAATAGTCTTGTCTTCTGCTTCAAAACGTCTCTTACTTCTCTTTCTAATACTCTACACTTTTCTTGTGCTTTTGACAGTGGATTGTGTCAAGTTTTTAATCTATAGGAACTATGATGGAAGACTGTCAGGACTTTGGAAAGTGAGCGAGTACAGGGAGATAGCATAAAACTTTGTGCAGTAGAAGTTTTATCTTAGCAGAGCACTGGGCTATTTTCCAGTGGGAGAAAGAGCTATAAAAATAGGATGCTCTATAAGTCACGGCTAGGGGGTCAGATCTCCTCACTAGAATGCAAATACAATGTACAGTCAAACTGAAGGAGATGTGAACAGACTAAATTGATGTGATAAGGAAAATGAGGAGTCAAGAGTTGCATAGTAGTGTTAGGAACTCGGATGAAAAACAGTAAGAATTGGAATTTCTAGGAGTAAAGCACTTGATCATTATCAAAGTATTAACGATAAAAAAAATACAGAAATGCTCAGTATTTATATATTTGCTGCATTTGGAAAGATGATCTATGAGTTTTTATCATTTGAGAAAATTAAGTCCTTCATCCATCCACCAGCCAAGTGGAAACAAAAAGGATGTGAAAAAACATCTAGAGATAGTCTTTTTTACATCTTTTTTTACACCAAAGAGTCCTTAAAGACTTGGTTCCTCATATACCTTGCCTGGTGTTATTTCCTTGTAACTTCCAGAAAAAAATGTGATGACTTCATGAAACTGCTGAAGTGTTAGTATAGTACCACTATTCATTAAAGGCAAATAGGAATATTGCAGTAACCACAGGCTGGATAGTGTCATACAAATCCTAGGAGGGAGGAGGTGAGAGGACTGGCATAGGATTCAACTAAAAAGGGGTGGAGGATGAGGAATGTAATTGGTAAGATAATTTTCTGAAAATTAGTTTTTCTCAAAGAATTTGATGTGATACTTTGACAAAACTATGATTGTTTGAGAAAATAGCTGTGTAGCTATATTTGGACTCTTGTAGGGTGAATGACTTCATTTTGCCTGACATTATTATTTAAAATACAGCACAGTACACTAACAGTAAAGCATAATACCAGATTAAGAGTTGGCTAACTGACAGATAACAAAAATAGCTGTCAATAGAGAATCGTCATGCAGGTGTCTGTATTTTTGCACTAGATATCTTTTTCAACATTTTTATCAATGCCTTGGAAGCTGATAAAACCAACACTGATAAGATTTCCATCAAATATAATAAAGGGAGCCCTACAAATTACTGAGGTGAACAGTACAGTCAAAAAAAGGAACTGAAACTGCTGAGGAAGCTGGCCCATGACAGAATGTTTCCAATGCCAATTACTCAGTTGAAGATCTCTGAAGATGTTCTTATCATCCTTCTTCAGTTTCTCTGATCCCTCTCCATCTCATCTTTTGGTATTCTCATTGTCTTAGAGTGATTCAGCTGGTAGATATGAGTTCTCTGTATTTACAAATACACCAGTCTACTCCAGACATGATTAGTTGGCTACATCCATAAAAAGAAAGCTAGCCACACTCTCTTTTTGAGGACAACTTTCATGGTCTGGCTGCTTCCATAATATTATATTTTCTTTCCTTTCACAACAGGACAGTCTCATCAAAATTGCCCTTTGGGAGTGGTCCCTGACCTTTGGTAGTTCCCAGGCTGTTTTCTGCATTAGGGTCAAGGTCAAAATTCTGGCAGGGACTGCTGAGTGGTTTGACAGTGTGGGTGGATGAGTTCCAGGGATGGGACCTGTGCCTGGGTCTGCACTATATATTAGTGTGGATACAACCTTTCTTTGCAAACAAAAGTCCTGCTTTCTCTCTCTGACATCTTTTAATGTATACTCATCTGATAAATCAAATTCAACATGGATGAAGTGAAAAACGTATTCCCTGTCTGCCATCCCCGCTTCTAACAGATACATACTCACAGCCCCTGCTTTTCCTGATCTCTACCATCTTTGCCTGTCATGTAGAATGATAATCTGAACTTCACCTTCAACCCTAGACTATCCCTTCAGCCGTGTATCCTGCCTTGGTCCATCAATAGCAATATGCAGCTTACACTCATAGTACAAAAATAAACAATATAAATAATGAAAAATAAGAATAAAATTATCTGGGAGCAGGGAATTTGAAGTGCACCTTGGAATGGGGAAGGGATTTGAAGCACAGGCAGAACACATATAATAGAAAGCATGATATAGATTTATAAACTATAACTAACATACATGAACATACAAACATGAACTTTTAGAAGGATATGTAGATAGATAGCCGGGGAATACAGACAGGGAATTGATTTTATCTCTGTAAGTGATCCTGCTCATTAGATATAGCTACCCACCCTTTAATTTTCCCCTCAAGAAAAAAAAATTATATATGTATACTTTTGATGTTCTCATTTGCAAAAGAGATGGTGAACAATTGGCAGGAGTATAGAAAAGAATCATGCTAATATTCAAGGGCTGAAAAGAATACCATAAAACAGTCTGTTTATCTGCTTATCAAATCTGGCTGGATAAAAACATGTAAATACCTTCATGTTACCTGATACTGAAAGATAAGTGCTCTTATCCTTGATAACATCTAAGAGGTGACTAGGAAGAACCTGTTCCAACCTGAAAATATGTTAGGATGGAAAGGAATATCAAGCTATTTGCTTCTTTTGTATTTAACTGTTACTGCTTTTATATACTAGAATATTTTTTCACTTAAAGTACTTAGTATCACATAGGCTGGTTGGGTAGGCACCAGAAAAGCAATGGTACTTTTATCACTGAAACAGTCATGCAAAATTAGTGCACAAATACAGAACAGCCATTGTTTCTCAGTATTGATGATTTGTTGGAAGTAGTGCCTAGATAACTGATACAACTTTAATGTGGTACATGATTTCTACCTGCAGCTTGTGTCTACTATTTGTTTATCCTTTCAGGTGTCCAACAAAGTGTGTACAACACGTGGAAAGCATGTGCTACGTGGGAAGATTGCTGAAGATATAGAATGTAAAGCCCCTAAGCCATTTCCTTTGTGCTGTAACTCCATTTAATTCAACCAAGGTGAACAAAATTGGCCAGTGATGAATCTAGCTCAGGCTGTTAATTTGCTAAGCAACATGGAGAAGGGAGAATATAGCTCATTTCCTGAAGGTATTTCCTGAAGCTATATATTAAATATCAATGCATACCATAACGAAAACTGCCTCACTGGTTCATTAAGACCAAATAGAACAGGGCACTGTGAGCAGATACTACAGAAATTAGGGAATTATAGCTGTTTGACTTAGCTGCTTCAGTATGAGATTTTTTTCTTTGGGAAAGGCCCTGCATCATGATAATGAGCTCAATATTAACAACTACTGAATAATACCACATAGTTGTCACGCCATCAGGTATATATATTCCACAATAAATTTCACTGCAAGGCTGTTGTTCTCTTTTTAAAAAAAATAATTCTGCCTTAATTTTATCCATTGGTTCTGCCCTTTGTACCAACTGACCAGGTCTTTGAGGAACACGTATCCCCTGCTTCCTTACTGAGGATAGATAAAGGGTAGTCAGGGTCCTAAAAACATCCCAGTTAAGTCCCTGGAGATCAGGGGGATGAAGCCTGGCTTTTATTTGCTCTCCGATAAGTGTATGTAATGCACATTCAGACTGGAAGAATGAAGGGAAATGTGCACTTGGATGCACGCTACTGAAGTCGATAAATTCTGTGGTGCCAGCGTCTTACCCTTTTAAAAGTGTGCTCCATTGATTCACAGTATGATGAGGATCTCCCCCTGAATATTGTCATGGGCATCGAATAGTCTTCAGCTGTAGAAGAACTGATTATTAGAACTCTAATTTACAATCAGCACTGTAAAAAGCTTTGTCCTGTTCACATTGTCTGGCAGCAGCAAGCACAAATATGTTTATTGAAATCCATTCCAGGGCGTTGTAATTGTCCTTATTTAGGCAGTCTTAAAAAGGGAGAAATATATAATTCATGACAAACTTTAAGAACTGGCTGACCAAGGCTCATGACAAATGCTTACAAATGGGAATTAAAACCTGAGTTGTCAGTGAGATAATTAGTTTATTCCAGCACACTGAAAGGCTGTGGTTTGATGATGATGGGTGCCATCTGATGAGTAGGGAGTCATATTACAACACAAGCACATGCTCCCTCTTCCCCTCCACTCTCCTCCACTATAGACCTTATTTAGCCAGCTATAATACTGCTGTTCAGTGGGAGAAAAAAAAAAAGGAGTTGGAGTTGTTTTAACTCTGCACTTTTCTGGATCTTTTCAGATAATAATTGACAGACCACATTTGGCTAGAGTAGCATCTGAGACCACAGATGTCAAAGAGAAATATTTGCAAATTCTGTTCCATCTCTTAAAGCAATTATTTTTAGTTTCTGACGAGCAGGCAACTATACCCAGATATTCATAAACAGATTCCTAACGCAAAGGCTGACAGCAAATTGGCTGTATTACAAAACAAATTGTACCCTCTGTCAATAGGTTCCATGCTCTGGATTTTCTTTCTACCAGCATTGCTGGTCACAACATGTGGAGACTGCAACTGGGTCATCTTTTTCCCATCATTTTTATATAGACAAGACAGCTGTGGAGGAAAGAAGGAGGGAAAAATTAGGTAGCTCTTCTGCTTTAGCATAACACAGAGCATAGAATAATCTGAAGCTAGTCAGGAATGTATCCAGACAGTTAGCAAGTAGACTGAAGCTATCCTCACACTAGATGATAACCTGTAACTAGGGGCATTATGTAAGTCAAGTAATTCAGTCTGCAAATTCTTATCCTTCAATCTGTGAGAACAAAATACTGAAAATTAGATATATGATCACTAGCAGACTTCTTACCATGTCTCTTATCCATGAATAACAGGAGATTGAAGACAACTATGATTTTTTTTCTTAAAAAGTCTATAGTCCTGATCAGAAAAGCAAGATTGCTTTATAGAATGTCAGCCAACTTTGAATGTGTCAAATAATCTTTTATTCTTTCAGCTACTTATTACCTTTGATTTATTTATGTTCCTAAATTTGCTTTCTAAATTATTGCAGTGCTTTCCAAGTCTTTTGTAATTAAGCAGTGACACAAAGTATTACTGGGTTTCCTATGGCAGACTTTGAGGTACATAGTCCATTCTAGGGAAAGTAAGAGTACAAACACAAACCAGTATATGACAAAATTTTTTATCTATTAAAAATGCTTCTGAGGAAAAGAAAAATTTATAAGCAGTTAGCCTGCAAATGACATTAACTCCTATTAGGAAGAGAAATAATAAAGCTGGATCATGACAACTAAAGCACTGGCAGCTCCATAGTTAAAGAATAAACCCTTCATGCTAAACGAAGTCAAAACAAGCCTTTTGTGACAGATAGACCTGCCTTTGCAAAGGACACATCTAGTGAAAACAGTTTTCCCCAAATGAAGATGCTAATAAGTGGTAGAGGAACAGAAATGCATCTACTTCAAAATAAATGCCAAGCCACAGAGCAAGAATCTAAGGGTGAATAATTCCAGAGATGGGATTTATATGCCTTACCCAGGTAAACATAATGTTATACAAAAGTGTCCAGTGGAAAGGCTGAGATGTTATTCTTGACATAAAGCTTACCACTTTTTAGAAAAGGTAAAGTTGCAAAAGGATAGCATGCATTTTATTACTTTTCTTGCATGTGTAAGACTCACTGGAAGGAGGAAGTATGAATTGTTTCAAACTGGAAACTCATGTCATGCTTACATTGTGTTCATGGGATTCTTGCTGATGTCACTAGGACATTAAGAGACAAAATATCTTCACATCATACAAATGTAGTGACATTTGGGAAAAAAAAGTGAGATTTGTACCACAGATAAGAGATCTGCATTGCAGCTGAGTGAAGGAAACTTTGTTCTTGGTCTTTAATAAACTTCCTGTCACATGTATCACTCCCGATCTCAATAATTTCAATCTCAGTGAACTTCCTTCTTTCATGATTAGTGAAGTGCCTGTAGCTGGATAACAGAGGTTAGTTATTTTCTAAATGTCAGTTCTAGCAGAGTATAAGTGACTGGAGAAAACAAGGAGTGCCATGCATGCGTGTAAAACTTTGATGTGTGGAGATTAAATATTTTATGAGATGAATCATTTCCTGATGCCTCAAATGTGTGGTGTTTTTTTTTTCCTTTTCTGTATTTTTAAAAAAGTGGATAGTTGCATTACTACATTAGTGACGATGAAAGCAAAGGCACTTTTCTTGTGAACTCAGTCACACCTCTCTGTAACTGCTTTCATTTAAGTTAATGGCTGACCACATGACCCTGTGTTTGTGTAGCATGATGTACTTTTGATATGGTAAGAGTTTACATGGAAACACGCACTCTTGGTCTGGGGAGATACGATCAACGTCCTTTCACTGCAAGCAGGTTTCATGAAATAAACCCACTAAGAGGTTTTCCTTGCAAGCTTAATTCATAGTAACTAGTCTCAGCTTTTTCAGGTTTTGTTTCATTAAAAAAGGTATTTGTGTGGTTACAGCCACCACATACTGCTCTTGGACACATGCTAACATGGCTAACATGACACGGTGTTGTGTTGGTAGTTCTCTAAAAGGGTCTGGGAGCACTTTTATTGTGACTCCCTGTGCCAGTAGATGTGCTAAATTCTGTTTATGAAATTATGAAAATGTGTGAGCTAACTGGGGTCACAGCAGGTCAATATTAGGACAAGAGGTTTCCAAGCAAAAAATGGTACTGATCGAATCAAACATTTATGATTTCTCCACTAAAATTAATATCTTAGAAGCTACATAAATTCAGGTAAAGTCTGGGTCTTTAATTGCTGAGATTTAAGTCTGAAAATTCTACAGCTTGGCTAATTCCATGACAGTGCATGTGGAACTGCAAATAAAGACAGCTCGGTTACAAACAGCTGTCAGAAATGGCTTGCACTATCAAGGGTTAAGCAGAGATGGATGATTTACATGAGCTGCATATATTTAGTAAAGAAATAAAATACCCATATAATTACTATATTTACCTTTTTAATTGTGAAAGAGGTTGAAATAAGAAGCAACCAGATTTAAAAAATGAATTTTTCATTGCATTAATTAATAAATGACTTTATAAATTGCTTATGCATAAGAAAATTGATCTTCTTCATTGACTTTTTCCCTTTCCCTCTTCAGATTTGTCTTCAGGGCAAACATCTTTTTAGTGACACACTTGGCCCACAAGAAACTTCCCATTTCAAACTCTGCTTGTTATGACAGTGTCTGGTATGATGGTATGATGAACTTATTGCAGAGCTGGAGGTGTGACAAAGTAAGTTGCAGTTCATAAAACAGCTAACCCTTCCAGGTCATACTGTTGTTTCAAAACAATTTTGTCTTGGTTCTAGGGGGAAAGGGTGTAGTTTGGGTGTACAAGCTAGGAAAATCTGTCCGGTGTAATTCTTCATCGAGGGCTGGATGATTTCATTATCATCATCCACAGTAAGCTGTGCTAGCAGTGCAGTTTGGGGGTAGGCTGCATGTCTGTACTTCTGCCCTTGTGGAGGGCTAATGGGAGGAGAGATTACTGAAGCTGGCTTCATGGGTGGGAAAAAAGAATTCCACAGAAGTAGCAGGGTGCAGGAAGAGCACTCATCAGTGACTTATGCAGCCTGCTATCATTGGCTTTTCCTGTCTTCACTAGATCTTCTAGAAATGTCTCTTTACATGCTATTCTAATCTAATGTTGGTAAAGACCAACACTGTCTGTCCTCCGATTTATCTTTACATTTATGCATAAATACAGGGTGAGGCAGATTCTGCTATTTACCTTCATGTCAGACTTTCACTTTAGAGTATCCTTGAATATTTTACAAATAAGGTGAACCTTGTTTATTCCAGTTTTTACGTTCACCACAGGGTGAACTGTGGCTCTATTGTACCTGGAATTCAAAAGGGACACAAGAACATTAGCTATGGACTTTCCATTTCGTATTATACTGCTCAAGTGTCTTTTTTGTGTCTCTGAAAAGCGGCAAGAACTCTGTCACATCCTGCCGTGCTCATCGCACTCCTTACATGCAGGCTGATGGGTCAGGAAGGTTGTAGCAATGGGAAGGTACTATCTACAAACATTGTGTCACTGATTTCTTACAACAAAAACCAGCCACAAAGCAATACAAAGGACATAAAGTACAACAGAAAGTCAAGCTCAGTTTGTGTTTTGTGGGGGGGGTGGTGGTGGTGGTGGGTGTTTCCTTTTAGATTGTGGCATAAAAATAAATTAAACCAACTACTGTTGTTGGAGAGGGAGCTTTCTTTGCGGTATATGTATTATCTTAAACTATTGTTTGTTTTTTTTCCCAAGGCTTAGATTAACTAATATTTGAAGATAGCAAAGCCTGCTCAAACTGATGTGGGTGATACCCTTTCACAATGTCAGGAAATGAATACTTCTCATGGTCCATGGATACCACCACACTCATGAAGCCTTTATGTCCATTGGCCTGGGCAGCAAGGGGGTCACTCAATGGTCAGTAATGCAGTGGCTTGTTTTCAAATGTACTGATGCCATGTAGCAAATGCTCTCTGAGGTCTTTCAGTTCTCACCTGCCTGCTCGGTGAGCTTAAACGTCTCTCATAACTCCATTTCCCTGATAGCACTGACACTGCAAGCGCTTGTCCCTCATGACAGAGAGAATTAAGTCTAGAGGGACTATTTTGAGGAGGAGAATACATATGCAATTTCCCAAAATTCAGTTACACAGTTTTATACTCAGACCTTAAATTCAGTTAATTTAATGGTGGAACATGTGTCTCAAGCTGCAATCCTTAGCAATCTCAGCTCTATTTATTACCTTTTTTAAGGAAAATGTCCAGATTTAGAAAAAAAGGCCAAAAACATTACAGCTTAAGTATAACACCTATGACAATATAAATGTGAGTTTAAGAGGTCCTGAAACAGAAAAAAAAAAAAAAAAGACAGGGCATTAAAGGGTGTAACCCCTCCACATCATTGGTGCCTAAAATCCATCACATTTCTATTCCCTGTTAGATAATGCATTATAAAGAACTGATCACTGGTTTTGTTTCAAGGCCCAAAATATGGTGTGCCAGGTCATATGCTAAAAAATGTTTGTCATATATATGATAATTATACTTCAACAGTAAGCTACCTTATTTTCATTTTAATTATCTCACAGGACTGAAAACAGGACCCAGTCCTATTGATATTATTAGAAGTTTCCTATCACTGAAAGCAGCAGCAGATCTCTGAAGGAGAATTCTCCTGACATACAGTGTAATGTATAGGTTGAAAATCAGGTTAGACACCCAGGCTTAGGGTCAATGTGACCATTGGTTAAATCCCAGCTGAGGAAGCAGCCTGGATATATCTGAAAAATGCTTCCTCTACTGTGCACAGGACAAGGAATCCACTTGTGGATGCATTTCTTCTGAGTCATCAAGGCTAAACAGTATGAGCACTAGCAGGACAGCACTGTTAGAGAAAAGACCTTTGATAAAAGCATGGTACCATAACACACTGAATTAACTAACCAGCTCCAAGTCCAACTATGAAAGCCAGTTTCATCTCTAACTACAACCCATATTTAAGATTATGCACAAGCACATTTATATAGACATATATATATTTTAAAATATAGTAAGTATATGAATTTATATATTTACAGCTAGGCATTTTTTGTGTTTCAGTTATTTCCAGCTTTGTCACATGCAATGAAGCTGTGATCTTGAGTACATTTTAACTTGCATGTTCAAATCTCTGCTAGGCTTGAGTGAGGAGAAATAAAAATTCTTCGGTCTTTAATGTTTGAAATATTTTCAGTGGTCCACTTCTCTTGCAAGAATTGTTGTCCCACTCTAACACGGATGTCAAAGGAAAGCCAGAGGTAAGCCACTTGTAATTAAGTAGGTTTACAGGAGGCAGAAAACGGTCAGTAGGTTTTCCTTGCAGGTCTGTCTAGGACACCTGTTGTTAACTGCTGCCCAGTTACTGAAACAATGTCCTGCCACTTTAAGAAAAAAAAAATAAATAAAATATATGGTAGCTTAAGAAGTTATTGAAGGAAAAGAAATGGGGAATTAATTTTACTAGGGTATGGAAGATACAGTTTATATATGTGTGTGTGTATATATATATACACATAGAGTTGTCCTTCATTTTCTGGATCTTTTGCACCATTAAACAGAGCTGTACCTCTTTTCATGGGCGTGTGCTATATAGTTTTATTCCAGAAGAGCACAAAATATGCACAGTTTGCTGGTGAATCTGTCCAGGAGAACTGTTTATATGTTTATAGTCATTTACACTTCAACAAAGAGTGAAGAGTGGGCAGAAACCAGAGCTGATACTTTTTACTGTTACCCAAAGTTGCCATTATCCCAGAAGCAGCTCTGTGCAGCATGAATTACAACATTAGCTACTTCAGAAGCATCAGATCTGGTGTATTTGACGCTGGACTTGCTAGATGCACTTGAGTGTAGCAAATCCAAGCAGTCAGAAGCATCCCACATGCACTGAGGCCAAATTAGGTACAGTATTGTATTTATATGCAGTGGATTTTTGTCCATGTTTTCTAGTAGGTCAATGTCCAAAGAGCTGTAGCTGTAAATTACTTCTAAATGTAAGGACCTTCTGCCATAACTGATAGAGTTGTCTGGTCTGATGATGTTCCTTTAAAGAACGTCTAAAGGAGTTTTATAATAGCCTATGATACAATTAAATATATTTCAGATATGTCTACATTTTATACTGTGAACAACATTAATTTATTGTTTTTATCCAAGTGGAATAAAAGACATGTATCTGCTTTCACACTTACAACCAATTAAACACTGGACCTCAGTGAGGTTTATTAGCTTGGACTAAATATCACATAATATGGTCAGACAGTTTCTTCTCAATCTGGAATTGGACAAAGACAAGCTTATACTTGCCCAGAGAACGTGGTATAAGCTTACACAATTTCTCTTAACAGAGAGCTTCAGATATGGTGTAGGCAAAAGGTTTTGAGGGTAGGACACAAAAAAACCTCAAACTGATCAGTCTAAATCCAATATCAGTGGATTTTTTGGTCTGTTTATGCCACTTAAGAAGAGGTTTAACTTAAATTGAAAAGCTATGCTTAAAGCAGAGCAAAGCTGTTTACATTGGGGATTATACCAGCATAGCTTCACCTAGACAGCTATATCAGCATGGTGGATAAAATTTAGACAAATTCTGCAGATGTACTGTGATAAAAATGTAATAAGCTATAGGATGGAGAGAAGGAAGGACAAGAATAACAACAATAATTTGTTGTTTGTATTTCATAAGCTTTGAAAAACTTTAAAAAACCCCATTTTTCTCTTTCCTGTTTCTGTGTGAAAGGCTCAAACAGACAATAGGGTAAAATAATTCTGCCAGGGCTTTAGAAAACTACGCTGCTGACTATATAGAAAATGCTGCCAAATTCAGGAAATAAACAGGCTGAAATAAACAGAAAAACATTTTCTTTTCCCAAGTCTCTTTCTTTTAAAGTAAATTTTCTCTCATAACTACTATGTGCAAAAATAGTTCAGACTGAAATGTTACTGGTAAATCCAGGTTGCTTCAATGAAAATACATTGTGCACAGCCTTTTATGTGTGGCACACTTCCCTGGAAAGCACTCACCCCTTCACTCGCCAACAAAATCAAGCATGCTGCATGTTATTACACATGCTATCTTAGCCTGGACAAGAGCGTAGGATTTATGAGTCTCCAAATAGGGGCTTAAAAGTTTGAGACAACAATGTTTTTAGGTTTTGGCAAAGACAGTGCCAGCTCTCAGGATTTCCCCTGTCAAGTGACCCATGAAGCAGTGTTGGCACCAGCTGCACGGGAAACAGAGTATACCTGGACCGTCAAAGTGAGGTCAAGTACCTCACTGACAGCCTGCAGCAGGCACTAAAGAAAGAGTGTGAATGCAAAAAGAAAAAGCAAACAATTCCTCTCAGAGAAAAGCTGGGGGGAAAGAGGTGTGTGCTGTCTTCAACACAGTGAGTCCATCACCTTCACAGCCATGGGCTGGCCCTGTGAAAATGGAAACAGCTCAGCACTGCTAAAGCTTAAAATCCTCATGTTTCTCTTCAGTCTTTGAGTACAATTAATGTCTGAAAAGCATAGTGTTATTGTTTATTGTCTGTGTTGTACTGTCTACTGCTGAAATGAATTGCTTCCTAAATGTTTTCAAATATATTCAAACTAGATATAATGGAGGGACATGGCATACAGACTCCTATGACAATAATTTCCCACCGGTGACATTCATCGCAATAACAGAGAGTTGGTACTTCACAGCTGAGGCCATTTTCACAGCCCTCCTGTCCTTAGCAGAGCTCACTCATGCATTTAGTCCTGCTGAAAGGAACAAGACTAACTGCTTTCGGGTGCTGTGCAAAATAAAGGCTGCAAGTGTCAAGTTCCTAGGACTTGATCAGCTGAAATGCCAAACGATCCTGACTCTCACTGAACTCAATGGGGCATTCGGCATCTGTTTGGATCTGTCCTCTGTTAATGGGAGCATCTGTTCTTGGCTGTGGTGGCCTCTTCTTTCCTCCTCCATGGTGAGGTAGCCCAGCCTCCAGCAACTGAGCACAACTGTGAATAAGAAGGCTTACAATGGATCAGGGTGTAGCTCAGGTTTTGGCATTTTCACAGGCTAGATCAAGAATTCTAAGGTTTGAAAAATTGTGTTTGAAATATAGCACAGAAACACCATTTTTTCAGGACTGCTCCTGGCAGTGAGTCTGACGGATGTTCTGAAGCAGCATTCAGCCTGTCCCCACCATCTGCCCAAGTCCTGTTTTCTTTTCCTCGTTCGGTTCCATTAGAAAATATCAACAGAAAGTGGAGTTTTCTTTACCAAGAAAGATCATGTGTTGGTTTGTACTGAAACTCAGGAGTCCTTTGTATTCTGGGAGAACGCAGCTGCAGCATAATGAATGGTAGGTAACCTTTTGTACTCTCTCAGATAAAACTGCTCCAAAATTGATAAGGTCTCTTGAACTATGTTCATGGTACACCTAGGACTAATCTGGCAATTGGATAAATCTTGTTTTCTGCCCACTTACAAAATAAAGGCAACCTGGGAGATGCATTCAAGATATAAAACAGTGATTTGGGAGCAGATGGAAATCTGAGCAAGTATTGAGTTATGGACTTTCTGGGGTTTTTTTTTCCCCTGTGTGTTTTGTATGACCATAGAAAATCTTGAGGCAAAATCCAAGTTAAGGAGTGACTACATCGTTAGCTAGGCAAAGCAGAGAGAGAAAAGATACAGGTTATTATTTATCTGTAGCTAGCTATGGTAGCACCTTCATGAGCAACTGACCATGGAGACATTATTGCACTGTTCACTGAACAAATACATAAATTGACACCTTGTTGTAAACAACTAATGCTTGAAAGAATGAATCACGCAAAATATAGAAGGATATAAAAGTACATTTTTTATGTAGACTGCTGAAGCACTGTCAAGATTCAAACCCATTGTTTCTCAGTCTTTTAGGTATGGTTATCTTTCATTGCTATGGAGATACAATTCTACAGCTTTTAGCTTAATTCAAAGCAAAATATGGGGAAATCACTCTAACCTTGATAGCACTGGCATCATAAATAGTCTGTTTCAGTTATTCACTTCCTTTCTGAAACTCCTTTGCACGATTTTTGTTTGAAATGTACACTACATGATTGAAGTTTATTTCACCTGAAAATCTGGTCTTATGTCTGTCATCACCACAAGAGGTATCTGTAAATGCTCCCTAAAGTAATTCTACATCTCCAAATGTCTACTTTATCTGAGAGGAATCACCCTCTGGAGGAGATTATCATGGTCCATAAGTACAGTGAACGCCTATATTACTAGCCTAGACTGTAACACTTATTTCTAGAGACCTAAAATGATAGCAAATGAATTTCCATATATGTGATACTAGCTTTCGACTTCTAAATCTCACAAAAGAAATGCTTAATTAAACCTTTTAAAAGGAAGGCAATACCTAATAAAAACACTATGCCAAACAGTTTGACTCTAGAGACTATGACATCTGGTGGATACTCTAGCACTCCTACTGAGCTATTAGGAAATATTCTGATTCTGAAGTGACAGGATAAAATGTGGTGACACCTTCTGAGATGGAGAACAGACAGACAGTCTGTATTTCATCTGTCCACATTCTACTGTGTGAACTAAAATATGTATGAGTAAACCAAATGGTACCAGGCTTATTCCCTTGCAGTGAGGCCAGACTGGGTTGTTCTGACTAGGTCTGTGCTTTCAAGACTGCCCATGCAAAAAAGTTGTGTTGGGAATGGTTCCTCACCCATACTGGCCTCTGAGCTGTACCCATGTCGTAGGCAGACAGTTGCTCTATCACCCGACCCCACCTGGGAGGGGGAATCAGGAAGGGAAAGGAAAGGAGACCTGTCAGTTGAAATGAAAACAGGTTTAATAGAATAATAGTAATGATCTAATATTACCTCCAATGCTAATACAAGAGACAAAGTCATACTCAGCTTCAGGTAGTGATCACAAGCAGAGACTTCTAGCAGTGAGGGCTGAGTGACAACGCTGTGAACACAACAACTCCGGCAGTGACGATCTCAGCAAGCAGAGGAGCAGAGGAGCAGCATAGGACAACTGGCAAGTCGGATGGGACCCTCTCAGGAACATGGTAGAAGCCCCACCAGAATCTCACAACTTCTCAATTTATAGTGAGAGTGACGTTTATGGTATAGAATACTTGGGTTGAGCAGCTTGAGTCAGCTGCCCTGGGCTTTGCCCCTCCTGGCTCAATGCACCTGCATGGCTCAAAACTACCCTCGACCTTGGTCACTAACAGAAACCGCACATCAGAGCATCTCATCTCTTTTATTCTCGCAGAACTGGACTCTGTAGTTCCTTAAAACTAAAGTCTCTCTGAACAGAAAAATGATTTTAGAATTCTGTCCCGGCAAAACCAGGACAACCCATAAGTTAGTTGGTAAAGCAATAGCTGGGGCAGGCCAAAGCTGTGCCAGAAACTGCTCTGGCAACCTTTTGGTAGGGATGATTGAATTCCAATGCCCAGCACTATTTCCTGGCCATGTTTAATTTGTTAGTGTAGAGATAGCCTTAAGCTGCTATTCATGTCCTCCCAATATAGACATCAAATGTAGATGAATGTTTCTCAGACTGTGATCTGTGGACCATTTGGTGATCTGTAAGACATCACAAGGTGATTTCACAATTGTTTTGAAACAACTTCAAAGGCTTTTAAATATAAATGCACACAAATATATTTTCAGGCATTCAAGCAAGAAAACAAAATGGGGAAAAATAAAAGTCACTGTAGACTTTTCCAAGAGTAGCTGAATTTTATTCACATATAAATGAAAACCATCATGGCAATGCTGTACTAGATGATCCTTGGCATAATTTCAAAAAGGTTATCTGGAAGTAGGGTTAAAAAGAGTTGAACAGCAGACTAGATGACCCCTCAGTGTCCAGTCAGATCCATGTCTGTGTTCTGCTTGAAAGGATGGCAGATGCATTGCCTTGGATAGGAGCAGGTTTTACGACTCCATGAGATTCAGGTATTTCACCCCTGCACTCAGGTGTAGAGTGAGGCAAAAGCAGGAGGTAGGTGGAAATGAGTATCATTAGGGGTTGAACTGGGAATGAACAGTGCACTGGTACCATGATAGTTCTGTTGTTATAACTACATATTGTATCAAGCTCCCACATTTTATTAGTTACTATTTCGGTTGTACTTTTGATGCTGGTTGTGTTTCTCATTCTGTGCTGCCTGATTGCCCTGAATTTCTGACCCACGCTTCTGTCCCCCACCCACATTAAGGTTCTGTGAGGCCTCTGCTGCCCTTCTCCCCTTCCCCAGCCAAGGTCTGCCATGCAGCAGAGCCTGGGATGAGGGAGATGTTCAGTGGAGATCTTCATCTCAAAGGTAGGAGTGAGAAAGGAATATAGTTCTTGTATTGTAGGATGATAAGTGAAGAGCAGAAAGTCCTGGGATAGCAGCTGGTGAACAAAGAGATTTGGAAGGGGCAGGAGGATCACAGCTGGAAACTCAGAGTCTTTTTGCACTGCTGCTTCCATCACAGACCACTTTATACAAGTCCTAGTCCCTAGCAAGGTCCAGCTGGCTGAAGGATGGGAATTAATAAGGGGAAAGAGACATCCATTGTCCTCCAAATCCTACTACTACATACCTGGATAGAAAAACATCTTGGTTCAATAAATAGTACCTCAATACTTCTTAAGATCACTACTGGGAAAAGTTTAAATGAGGTCACTTCAGGTTAAATTTGGATTCAGCAGACATACTTTACGTGAGATGTTCCTGATACACTCATGTACCACATTTCTCCAGTCTGCATCGCCAAGTTTGTGAGAGGCTCACTTAGACATTTAACTTTGTACTTATTCATCTTTTTGTGGTCTGTTCCAATGTCATCTGAAATTTCTATTAACTAATTTGGCCATCAACCAGTTTGCCTATGCCACATAATAGGGTTTTGTACAAAATGGATTTTTCGGTGTTTTAGGAATGTCATGTTTTAATCAATGTCTCTTTGAATGTTAAATCTAATGAAGGCTATAAGTGAGAGCTATAAATGCGCAGAAAGAGTTACCATGGAAACCAGAGCAGTATCTGCTGGGTCCCCCACATTGGTAACACGGTGCAGCACAGCCCTCTGCACAAGGCAGAGGCCTCTGAGAGCATTTTCAGCAGTTAGATCAAGATTTTTAGAATCTTGGAGCCAGAGAGCTGGATGCTGTTTCGGGGGTAGCTTCTAGGCTGGTCACAGCGTCGTGACAGTCGGGTGGCAGCTGGTGGAGTCATCTGCTGAGCTGGCACAATTGTGTGATTTGGTATATTACTTATATAGAACTTGTTTTGCGTAACTTGCTTAGCATTAGTAGTTAAATTGGCTGAAGCCTTAGGCCACAAGCTGTGAGCTTTCATCTAGATATGTTGAACTTTTACCTAGTCATCTAAAAGAAGGCCCCAGAGCCTCTTCAAGCCAGAAGATAAGGAAGCTGCATTCATTAAGAGAAGCTGCAACCTTAGAGATAAGAAAAGATGTGGCCTGACTAGAGACAATGAAGGGACCCAAAGAAGAATGGGAAGACCCCAGACCGTAATATTACTACTGGTCCAAACTGTCACATGAGGGGTGGGGAATTTAGATCATAAAGGTATAATTGCCCAGGGATTCCTTTGTTTGAGGCCCCTCTTCAGAGACACACTTTTACAGAGGAGTTTATCTTTCAGATTATCGATTTCAGCAGAAACCTGGAGTTGAACCCTGTTATGGTGACTGTCGTGAGTAATTTCCATAACACAAAGGACCCTCACTGTTCAGGGGCAAGGGCAATAGTCCTCTTGGCCACAGGCTGGACAGTCCTGACTGCAGTTAGAGGTGATGAGGCTTCAGAAAAATATTCAGAGGCCATAGACAGATTCAGACTTGCAGCCCTCTGAAGCTGCAGCTTCAGAGATTTCTGACTTGATGCTCCTCTAAGAAGAAGGGCTTAGGACCTGCAGGATAGAGAGGATCCAGAGGATCCTGATGATGTGAGGAAAGTCATTCTGGCCACCTGGAGGTTACTTCTGGCCACTGTAGTGGGCACTGCTAAGGATCCGGGTGTTCTCTGTGATCACTGTGCATTTTAGTACTCATCTGCTGATATATTTTGCAGAGTATTAGCTCCTCAGGAGCCTGCCTTGTCCTGGTCCCAGGCATCCATGCGATGTCCACAGAAAGCTGGTGCAGTGATTCAGAGGAACTGTGGAGCAAAGCCAAATTACTACAAAGAAAATACAATCTTTCATTTTAGCTCCTTATTCTGAATGACAAAGTGCTAGGACACCTTTCTAGGTTGTTAAAATTACAGAGGTTTCCAAAGTGCAATTTATTTATTTTCCTGTTTCATTTCCTTATTGCAACTTCTCATGGCTCAGAAAATAAACCTACATTGAAAGCTTTTTGGGGCAGGGATCATTATTATATTTATTTTCAGTGGTGCATGATCTCAGTTCCTGCATAAATCTTATAGTCACCGTTGTGCTATACGTGCAGTAATAATAGCCAGGACTGTCTACTAAGTGTTGCTTATTACATGTGTTCGTTCCCCCCTTGATGCTCCTGGGCTTGCACTACTCTCTTTTATTCACTCTTCGGCAGTAAATCCAATCCCAATTAAAAAAAAGAAAAAAGAAAAAAGAAATTTTTTATTGTAACTTCCACAAATACTGGACACATTACTTTCTTTAAAACATTTGGAGTATTTAATACATTTCAGCTCACAGGGAAATGAGCCTTCCACTTCCAAGCGTGTAAAGCAGCAGAGTGAAAGTGGGCATATTTCAAACAGACGTGAATGCTCTCTCAAGCTCATTCTCTCTCCCTTGGCTCTCAGCCACAATTTTAAAGCAATTTGCCCTAATCTGCCATATGGTTTTCTTTCTTTGCATTTTATAAAACTGCAGGGCTAAGTGAATGTGCCTCTTCGATAGCACTGACACAAGCCTGATTTAATTTAGACTTCCGTATTAACATACCAACTAAATCAGTGCTGCAGCTTGTGAAGGAAACTTCAGTGCTGTGCATAACCAGAGCTGTAATTAGTTTCCAAGTGGTACTAGCCTACAGCCCTTGAACTGGTTCTTCCTTATGATTATTATTTCTAGAGGTCAGACCAAAAGACCATCAAGTCTACCCGAGTACAGCATCATGTGACCCCCGCTCCCTTCCCCGGATCAAATCAGGCCTCCAGTAAGACATTCTTCAAGCCTGAAATCACTTCCAAACAGCAGACGTTCTTAGTAAATCTGATTCATCATGTGGAAGATCTATATGCCTGCTGTATGAAAAGCATCTCTGAGATTTCCAGCAAGCCCTGCCAGTGAATCCTTTTATTCAAGGAGTCCGTGCAGTATACTTTTATATCACAGATGGCTCCAGGACTCGGAGACAATTTCCTTAAATAGGCTCTCACATCAGGCTTGTCTACACATTTTACTTTGGAATTTTTATCCTGTAACAAGAATGTGACATGGTTCACTAAACATACGCTCCGTGTGTGTTTTAAGCACACAAGTTGCCCTATAAGCTGCAGTGGGTCTGCTCCGCTGCCGATGCCCACGTACACTCCTGCACACTTGTTTATTCACATTGATGGATCAGTTGTAATGTGCATTGCAGGGTACCAAGCTAGCGTGAGTTCCTAGCTCCATAGCAGCATGCTTGGCCTTTGTCATGGACACAACTTCGCTCAACTGCTTCAGTAAAGTAGAATATAAACAGCAACCACAGAGGCAGGCACCACATGACACAGCCCTCCCTCTTTCACAAGGGCCAGTGCGCCTGTGTCTGTCTCCAGAGGATGCTGAATGACAACACTGTCACTCAGGACTGGCAAAAAAGGGAATTCCTCCCTTTAGACTTAGAAGCTCTGAAGGCAAAGGTTATTTCCAAACTTGACAAGAAACAAACCAACTGTTTAACAATTAAGAAAAATTCCATATACCTGGGCAAGAATGTGCTTACACGATTTAGCTCAGTTCGAAGTGGAAGCATCCATGTTATTTTGTTTTAATAACCTTTCAAATTGGGAGTCTTTATAAAAACCTTTTACCCACATTTTTCTCAGCCCTCTGTAGTCAGTCTTTCCCATAATGAACATCTTTGTCAGCTGTTGTATTTTTATACAATCCAGAAATGAAATGTTTACCAGATCTCAGAACATTTGTGGCAGATCTAACTATTTTTTTATTTGCATTTTTTTTCCTGTATTTACCTTTTATTAAAAGCAGAAGTTAATATTGTGCTTCCCAGGGTCTGAGCATTCTTTTTGATGTTAAAAAAAAAAAAAAGCGCACAGGAAAAAGTTGTTGTTAATATTATTTGTACATAGGACACATGTAAACCTTACCCTCTCATCCTAAAGGTTGGTCCTCCACAAATCACTGAAGGAGCCCTGCACGCAGGCAGCACAGCACAGCATCTTGTGCCATGGGGATCTGAGCCCCATTTGGGTTCACCACTGAGGAGAATGGCTTGTTCAGCCCAACTTGGGTCGCTTCTTAAAAAAAGATAATTTTCACCCCAAAGAAATTCTAAACTCTTTTGGAGGAAAAAAAAATATCATTTGAAATCAGAATAATATCTCTGATTTCTACTTGTTTGCAGAATGGAAATTCCAATAAAAGTAATTGAAAGAAAACATTTCTAAGCAGTTTATCTTCATTACTGAAATGGCACTGAAAATATGCCAAAATGTGTTGCTCCAAAGGGCAAAGATGTCTTTTTCTGGACACAAGCCAATACTATAAATTACCAAATAAGTATTAAAAAACTTGTAATACAAAATTTTTAATAAATTCAAGTGAGAAAATTTATGAAAAAGACAAAACATCTCAGTCTGACATTTTTTGATTGAAAGCTCAAGTATTCAAAAAGCTTTCCAGATTGGCATGTTCTTAGTTACATCACTCTTCAAATCCCCAGCTCTGTGGGACAAAATGTCCTCGGGATGAGGAGAGCTTTGAAAGCTGGTCGTCTTCACTTCCTGGCACAGTGCTCCAGGCACTTGGGCTTTTATTTTAACGGAGTATAGGACTGGCTGCCACAATGCATTAACCTTGCTTACTGAGTCTTTGCAATAAGAATGGAGAAAGGAGGACTCCACACAAATGGGGATGCCTAGGACCATCCCAACCTGGTACCTCTGTTCTAGTAATGAGTGAAGCTATGGAGACATTCCCACCCTGGGGCTCCAGGTTTGCTCTGGGCATGTGAGCAGAGGTTCACCATGCAGGAGCGAGGCGCCCATAGAGAAAAGAGCACTACACAACAGACTTGGAAGTGTCAATGAGTCTGTGACACTTAACAATTGTGGTGCAGCAATCCCTAAATTAGTGCTGCCCTAAGTCAATAGGTCCATAGCTCTCAGCAAAGTTCTGTACAAACTTACCAAACTGAACCATCATTGTGCAGTTCCGCACAGGCACAGCTACAGATCTCTTTAGGACACATGTCAGTTCATGTCCAATTCTGTGGTGAATTTCACCCAAAGTGAAAACATGTGCTTAAACTCCTTACTGACTAGACAGGGAACCCAGCATTCTAAATTATCCTGAGGTAAACTGGCACTTACATTATAGACACAGAACCAATAAACTAGATCATCTATTTTTATACATATGTTGTGAGGTTGTTGAGAGTTAAAAGTATCTGTAAGTCAGAACAGGGCTACTTTGCATGTTTATAATGTTCTTCACTGACCAGGAGGAGCGTATTAAGACTCTGGTTTAATAAGATTCATGTTTGCCTTTAAATCCTCAGTAGCTCCATCAAGGTGAATGGGTTTATCCATCACTTTGATTCCAGGCATCTACTTAAACTTCTGTTGAGTCAAGACCTGAAGGAAATGAGAGTCAACAAAGTCTATTAAAATAATGATAAAGGACAATTTTGGGTATCTACATATAGTGCCTAGATATCTCATCAGACAAGTAATTCTTTGATGTCTCAAACTAACAAAGCTTGGAAACACAGCTGGGGTTATTTTCATCCTAGAGCAAAGAAACACTCTCAAATTGTTTCAAGAATCAAGCAGAATCAGTACCAGAACACAACTGATTTCAACCTTCTTGAAGAATATAGTAATGGGAGAGGAACACTAGAAATTCTAAAAAGTAAAATTATCAGTAATATTTATTATTACATAAGCACCTAGTGCTATATCTTATTGTTATATAAAACATGGCCAAGGAGAAAATTCCATCACAGGAGATGTCATGTTCCCTGCCTTTTCATTGCTAGCATACCTGCTGGCGTAGCTTGGCCCATGCCAAAAGCAATCTTCAAGTGAGCCCTGCAAGTCTTAGTCACTAAGCACTTCAGCAACCATCCTCTGTAGGCTATAAACCTCAGGTTTTTCTCCTTCCACCTTACACTGTCATGCACTACTATCCAGACAGATTTTGCAGCCATAAACACCACTACATGTCTTCATGCCACATGCCAGGGTGTGCAACACAAATGCTGGTGTCATGGTACAAAGCAAGCACTCTTTCACAGCACAGATACACATTATTTCAGGTACCTTGAACAGAAGAACATACATGCTAGCCTTAGGATCATTCTCAGGACTCAGAGAAGACTCAGGGCCAAGGTCTGCATACTATGAACACAACCAAGGCATGCTGTTTTCCAGAACATGGTGTGGATGGATACAGTCAGGAGAAGCACCAGACGGTGGTTCTCAGTCATTTGATATTTTGATTTGATCAACATGAAGCACATCACTAATATATGTTAAAGAACGAGAACCAACTTACATCTTAAACCAATTTGTTAATTAATAAAACATGAATCTTTGAAGTCCTCTACTGAAGAAGATACCTGTTTCCTTTATGCTTTAGAAACAGTGAGAACACTGATGCTCTTGTCAGGGTATTAATAAACAAGGAGCAAAGAAAAATACTGCCCTGTCTGATAGTGAAGCCAGACTTTTTCAGATGCAACAGAAATTTTTAAAAAATCTAATTGGAAATCAAAAATCCCAAGAAAACACACTAAACAGGATGCTATCCTTCCCTCACCAAGGAATCTTGACCTTACATTTCCCCCTCCAATACAGATCTCTCTGCCACCTGGTTGTACTTAATTTTGATCTGGGTTTTCCTCAGTCCCACCTATTGGAGCAGATTCATTTTCCATTAAGTATTTAAATATGCTCTGAGTCAACAAGAATGCATTGTGTACAAGGGTAGGTCTGGGGACTCGCCTAAGACACTGCCCCAGAGTGCAAGATGATGCATATTAAAGCCTTCTGCCGTGATTTGCATTCAGCATCCCTCAAAAAGAGGAAATTTAGAGAATTAGAGTTGAAAGCGCTTCAAAACCAGCAGATGAAAGGTAGCTGATTCCTTATCCAGCAGTTTTGCTAATGTAACATATCAAAGTTGTTGTTTTCCCAGCCAAAACTATTTCATGAATTTGACCTAAATTTGTTAATAGTTTTGGGACAACCAGAATTGGATTTTTCCTCAAATAAACTATTCATCAGAAAGAAAATTACTGCTCTTGTCACAGAACACCAGCTGCCTACCCATTCAAAACAAAAATAATAAAAAAAAAAGATTTAAAATCAAAAGAAGCAAAATTAAGAGTCTTAGAGTATCTCTTAACAGTCACAGAAAGCATGTAAAAAGAATAAAATAAAAAAATAAAAGAAGCAGGAAAGCAAAAGAAACATAGAACAGTATGGGATAATTATAAAACTCAAGAGGTTATTCAACTGAAGAGTTATCTTTCAAAAAATGGAAATTCATCCCAAATGAAGCCATAAAAAAATGTGCAAACTGTGGTTTGTAAAATGGGTGTTGGGAATTGGGACTGGGTTGTGAAATACATGAACTTAAGTAAGTGAGTCCTATTATCTCAAACATATCCTGCACACTGGAGTTGTAGAGGGCTGGGAAGGCATGTGAACGGCAAGCAGAAAACCAAAAAACAAAGGACAAATTATGCAAATGTATCAGATTTGGGAAACTGAGATTGTTGCCTCCCCAACAACTTGAATAAGTGTTTAAATACAACTTTCCTTTTGTAGAAAGCACCACTTTCTAAGCAGCCCTTCCAAATGCTTTCCCATCTGTTTCAACAAATATGATAATGAGGAGGTTATGCTGCAAGCTTTAAAAAAAATCAAGTTATTTGTCCATACTAGGAAACACAAAGCAGGTAAATGGTTGTATCAGTCACCGTACTCCAAGAGAGCATAATCCCAAATACCCTTTCTTTTCTTAACTCTGCTTTGCATTCTAAGAGAAAAACACTACCAGTTTAGGTTTGCCCAGTTCAGGTTTGAAGGAAGAACAGAGCAAAAGAGATCACTTATAACTCTGCCCTGCATGGATGTCTTAAGCAGCTATAAAAATGAACTATGCCTGAAAAAGCAACTAGAAAATTTAATTTCCCTTAATGTGAGCTGTTAATAAAAGATGTGTCTGAAAACCTAGGTACTTTATTTAGCTGTGCATTTAAAATCTAGAGTGATTTTTAACTTTGTGCAAGAGCAAGGGACTCTTTCTGTGCAGAGTTAGGAGTATGCAATTTGTGCTCTAGGAGCCTGACAAAAGCAATCCTGGGCAGCAAGATTGTCACCTTCCACATCCTCTCACTAGCAAGGGCACATTGACTTAGCTGCTGAAGTGGGAGCTGAAAACCTCGGCCTTTGTATCCTGACTCTGATCCAGTGTAATTTTAAAGTAATTCCAGTAGAAGTGGCAAATTTGTGTGTATGAAACTGGGATGTGTAGTCAGAATCTGGCCAGGACCAATTCCTCTACTTCTGCTCTTATTATTCTCAGTGTAGCTGAGATCAAAAAAAGGTCAGAACAGGAATTGTGAGTGTTTTGCAAAAAAAACCTTATAAACAATATTGGGATCAAAATAATAAGTGATATGAAAGCGTTCACATAAATACAGCACCATGGCTTTAGGGTTAAGCTGTATCATTACAGACCTTTGATACAACATCCAACACCAGAGGCACAATGTGGTCTTTTTGAAGCTGGGTGGGGTAGAAATCTAAGCTATCTAAACTTCCTTCAATCTTTTCAGAATCCCTGTCATTTTCTCAGGTAGAAGAGGGTGGGGATTATGATTCACTGACATCTATTTCTTAGATAAACTGAAAGAAGTAAAGAGGAAAGAAATAAGGTTCTATGGATAAGGAGATTACAGTGTATCAGAATATTAAGTATGCTATCTCTGGAAGTTTTCTGTTGGCGGTATTTAACTTTGCCCATCCATCCCAAATTTCCAGATGTTCAGTGATTCCTACGGAACAGCAAATCTAACCAGGTTTCTTTCTGAGCATCCCCCAGAATTCCAGAGAAATGGTGACTCCAGGCAAATCAGCTATACGTGTGTATCTGGAATGCATTGCACATACCACGTATGCACCGAGCCCTTTACTGCATGGTAAATCTGAAGTCCTCCTAATGCATCAGATTTATTACCCATATGCAGAGCAGCTCTGCAGAGCACAGCTGCTGGGGCCAGCACTTCCTGGGATGATTAGTGCTTGTAAGTGCTACAGCACACGCTGCTGCCTGGAAAATCCCTGCCAAAAATCCAGCAGTCTCCCCTCTCCTTTTATTCAGGTAATGGAGGGTAGAGAGTAGTTTGTTAAAAAGATCTTTTGGAGGCAGGCATGGAGGGCAGCTGAAACAGAGCTGGAGGTGGTAACACTGCTCATGTTGTTTCTGGCTTCACTTTGGCTCTGCAGAGTGGAGTAGACCAGGTGCTCACCCAGCTCCTCTGCTCTCCCATCCATGTGTCCCCCAAACCTTCCCCATCCTCCAGCACTCTGTGTGAGAAGAGGTTGTGCTGGGGTGTCCATGCAGGCATGTGGCTTTACTGCAAGGGTTCCTCCTGGCTCTGGCTCTGCTCCACCGTCAACAGCCTGAGAAGCACCCTGCCATCACAGCCATTCTATGCCCAGTTCCTGTTTACATTATGAAAAACAAAGAGATGTAGCAGAATATGCTGCTTAAAGGTGCTGGAGAACTTTCCCCCTTTCCTAGTGTGAAATAATCCATCTAGTTAAATACACTGCTGAAGATGTCTTTGTGACTCATTTTAAAGGAGAACTGCATACTTGCTAAGAAGGGGGAAACTTAGATGCAACAGGTGGCCCACTAGCCCAATTCCAATTTGATTTAATATAAATTGCATTTAATACTGGGATATTATGGGTTTATTAATTGAACATTACAATAATTTTTAGTTAGGGTAGACCTCTGTTTTAATTCAAATCTACAGAATACATACCAAATTCACTCTCTTATATTTATGTTCTGCCAAGGTGACAAGAGAATGTCTAGGACAGTTTATTTACTGTTTGTTTCAGTGTATTGAGGAATTTTATGACTGAATACATTTAATTTCCAGAAACATGCACTTCAGTAGGAAGAACTTCACTTTAGGGCTGAAAGGCATGCATCATGTCAATAAAGATAATATCACACCAGATATTACAATGAAACATACACATTCTTAATGATTTCTTGCTGGCTTCCAGACTGAATTCCTATAAGGCATTCATTTTCCTCCCCATGCTCACTGTCTATTTGCTTCTACTGCTATCAGGCAACACCATGCTTAATAAAAATCTTCTGCCTTTCTGTTAGCAAGCAATGGCTATATGCAATCTGGCATGTGTTGGGCATAAAGAAGCTGGGAGAGTGCTTTTTCATTGTTTAGGTAAATGTTTCCTCTTTGATCCAACATCTGCCCTTTCTGCTACACATACTGCAAATTGGTGCAGATCTAGCAAAAGGATGGGACACATTTATAGGGTTTCCTATTATGGAGTAATTTTTGGAGCATCATTCTCCCCTGCTCCCCCTGTTTTGCCTTCAGCAACAACAATCTAATTCTTTGTGTTTTCAATGGGAAACCAATTCTTCGTCTTGCCCTTTCTTTCTATTTCTCCCTGAAGGCTATAGAAAGAAAGAACATGAATAACCAAGCAATGAAATCATAAAGTAGTCTCGTTTACTGTTATCTTTCCAAGAACAGTGAAGGCATTAAAGTTCTGAAACCTTTTTTTTTGAAGCAAAGATTGCAGCTAGAACAGGAAATGGCACAACATAAATTCAATTCGTGACAATTATTATAACATGAAAGGGAAATAGTATAAATCACTGCTGTCAAACACTCTGTTCAATGCCTAGATCTGGCCCATTTGAGCTATTTATCTAGTTCCTGTGACAGATTCAGACACGTGC
This sequence comes from Aegotheles bennettii, assembly GCA_013398125.1. Lineage (NCBI taxonomy): Eukaryota > Metazoa > Chordata > Aves > Caprimulgiformes > Aegothelidae > Aegotheles > Aegotheles bennettii. Next base: position 109,911 of record VZRW01001889.1, on the reverse strand, counting down.
TTTCATTTTTTAAAATACATGTTTCAAGTTTTCATGCTTCTGAATATGCACTGAGTAGAAGTTGGTGGAAGCTCATGTATAGTCATCTTTTATAAACTACAGAAAAAAAGGTATGTGATATTCGAAGAGACAGTCTACCCTTGTTCATTTCAGTGGATGTTAACTCTTGAACTTAATGATAATTTTTGTGGTTGATGTTGGAATGTTTCTCAGAAATTAATTTTAAGGAAAGATAAAGATGCAAATTGGGAGGGTTTTTTTGTAAATATAATTAAAAAGCACATACTTTTTGAGGAAAAAGAAACAAGAAATGCACATCTATAAAGCACACCACCTAAGTCTGACAAAACTTTGTTAAACTCCCATGCAGTTTTAGCCACTAGTGATGTAGGTGTGGACTTTAAACAACTGAAGAGAAATAGACCTGTCTGGGGAACCATAAGAAAAGAGCTGTGTTGAATTCTCCACCCCAGCTGCATACAAGCCTAACCCACAGAATCTCCTGGGGATCTCCTGGTTTTAGCATCTTCGAAGGGCAGACTGTAATATTTTAGAGTAAATAATAGTGGCATAAAATGCATTTTTGGCTTTTCATATTCATACAAACATTGATTTGTATTGTTATAAATACAAATAGGACCAGCTAGTTTTTCATAGATTATTTATTTCACAGCAATACTCATTTGGTCAGACGTTTTATTGCCTTGTTGCATAAACTCTAGTGCATGCTTAAGGCAGTTGCTTTTGGAGGCAGAATACTGCCCTGATAGACTTTTGAACCAAAAACTAGGACTATACTATCTTATACTCTATTACATTAAAATTTACTGCTTGCTTTCCATGCTTTGAGTAAAGTTACTTCATTCGGAAGGAGAGATACATTTTTATGATGTACTCAGAAGTGTAGTATTTTGAAATATATAATTCTTTCAACAAAGTAATTCAAGAAGTGTGGACCTGTGGAATCTAAGAAATGATGGATTTTAAGGAAAAGATGTGTTCTGGGGGAATGGAATATTCTATTATAGAAAAAAAAAAATCAAGAATCTAAGAGTCCTATCTTCACATATTTTTCCTAAATGAGCTTTGAAGTACTTTGATTTAATTCTGACTCCTGTCTTGAAAAAGTCAATGGTATATTGTGAATATTCCTATTTTTACACTATAACTTGTTGCATATTGTAGCACAGACACCACAGAAAAGCTCTTATTATTATTAAAAGCTCTTAGAGGTTTTGTTTATGTCCATAATTTGGTATAGCACAGGCAGAGAGCTTCAGCAGAACCTGGACTTTTAACATAAAATAAATTCTTATCAGATTTTTTGTATCATTATCATAAGATTTTTTCTGTTATTTTTAATGAATATTAAATTGCATTAAAATTGTGACATTGATTTATTGCTGTCTAGACAGTACCCCAGTATAATAAATTTTTCACATATAAATTTAACTTCTATTAAAAACTGTAAAATATTTTTTATTGTTCAGTAGAAAATATGTGATGGTTTGCAGGTTGGTTACAAACTGGTAATTCTTACTTGTATGTATGTTAATATATGTAACCCTATTGTCAAGTAGTTAACAGCAACTAAATGGGCAGTATTTAACCCATAACCTTCTCCCTCCTGAGAAATAATTTTATTGGTCTCAGGCCCCAGCTAGAAACTGGGAAAACTAGAACAGAAAGTCTCTAGGTTCTGTTAAAAAGCTGAACTTCCTCCAGTCACCAGGTCTCTGAGACTGTATGTGAACAAGGAAATCTTTCTTAAGGAGAAGGAGCAGCCGTGAAGCCGGGAAAGCAGACCAGCACAATGTATACAAAATAAAGACTCATACAGAGCCTGCCATTCAGCGACATGATAATCGTTCGTTTAACGCTGAACCTCTTTACTGCAAACTGTACTGTTTGCTCATGCTGATCTGGAGGTCTGCCTTAATTTCCAGTGGAGAATTTGTCCCACAGGTTCTTTGCAGTTCCCAGCTCCGGTCCTGCCCTTGCAGCCCTGTAAACGCCACTGGTGTGTTCGGCCACAGCCTCAGCACACTGGATCATTGCCACAGGAGTAAGCTGGGGATGCTGGGGACCTTCCTGTAGGACTGGAAACAAGTCTTTATCACAGACAAATCTGTGCCTTTTCAAAATCTCCAGTGGGACCAGATCGTCCCAAAAATCCAAATGGACCCCAGACTGTTGCCTCAGATTATTATACCTGCAGCTTCTGGGGTGGATAAATTACACAAATGAAACTCACTATAGAGATATTTAGGTTTTTTTCAGTAGTAAAGAACTTTCTGCTTCTCTGGAACTTCAGGACATGAGTTTAATTTATATTTCAATACTTTCAAGCAAGAGAATCATAAGTACATTATTGTCTTAGTATTAAGCATCATGCCTTCTTCAAATTTACAATACTGATAATATTTTCTCACACTCAGCTCCCCCTTGTTATGGCAGCAGGTGATTAAAGCATCTCATTATAGATCCACAAAACTCCCAGTTATGTTAGCTTAGCAGAAACTAAGTCTTTTGATAAGGAAATGAAAGACAGATGGGTATAAGATTAGCCATCACTTTCTTTTAACTCTTTCTGGTTATGGAGTTTACTTTTTCTTCAGGCATGATAATTTTGATGGATCATTTTTGCTCTGTTTTTATGCAGGAAAGTATTCAACACCCAAATAATTTCTTTATAATGAGGGAACAGCTTCAAGAGCCAAGTCAACTGTATTCAAAACTACACCTAAGATTCCCTCCTTTCCATGTTCATGGTGTGCTTAACTTCCATGGTGGAATTCTGTCATCACAAAAGATGCTGTTTCTCCTTGGAAATTTTGCTTTCAGCCCCTTGAAACCTGTTGAAATATGCTACTGGAATTTAAAGCCACAAAACTGCCTTTAAAGTTACATTCCCTGTAGCAAACTGGGGCATTAAATCAATGGGTCTATTCAAGTGAGTAAATGTTCACTGTTATGACTATCAAGGATGCTTTCTCAGAATAGCACACAGTTACTGAGGAGAAAATCCACAATGAAATAAATCCTGCTATGGTGAAATTCAGGACTGGCTGATGTCAAGAAGTCTGGCATTGGCTATAAAAGGCCAGGATTTCACCCTTAATGACACCATCCCACTCCCCTCAGGAGGTGGTATCATTGTGATTTATTTATGTGGTGCCATTAGCGTGCTGGGCCACATCAGATGTGCTCCCTGGTTGGTGCAAAGTGGCAGTACTCCATTAATTCCCATCCTGCTCCCATTCTCCAGGGTGCAGTTCTCACTGCCTGGAACAGCTGCTGTGGCCACAGGAATAGCAGCAGAATTAAGACCTTAGTGCTAAATTTTCACACCTCCTTATGATTCCCCTTTCTAAACCAGAGCTTTTAAGGAATGCAAAGCAACAGTCAAGAGACACCTTATTTATTTACTTATTTATTACTTTATTTATTTATTTATTTACTTGCTTTTATGAAACAAAAACATGTGTTGAGATCCTGTGCCAGGACTTATAGTCAGCCGTTGAACAGACATTACAGTAAAGTAGTCTTGTCATTATTAAACCTTGATAAAATTCCTATTATAAGCATGCAATATGAAAAACAAATAGATGTCCTAGTCTGTCTCAGACTTAATTGCATTGCTTTCAATGCTCTATGCTTTTTTACTAGCAGAAATTATGTCAGTTCAGGAGCAGAGGACTGAATTTCAGAGATGATGTCCATGGAACACTGCTGAGAGTCCTTCATGGACACAGGGTTGGGTTAGAACAAGTTTATGACTTGCATCTGTCTCAGTCTCTGGTATTAACCTATTATGAACAAATTATATATTTTATTTTTTTTTTTTTTTGTATCTCCTGCTGCTTGTGCTTTAGTTTGACTATTTGGGTATAAGATAGTATCAGGGTAGAATTTCTTGCTGCGTTTCTGTACTGGACTTTGCACTGCTGAATCCTGGGCTCTTTATTGTTAATATAAACCAAACAAAAATCAACCATGACATTTGCAGAAGAAGCTGTTTTTTTCAGGATGAAAACAAATCCTCAGTAATATATAGAAGTCTATCTTATAGAATGAATGTCAACTTTTAGCTAAAAATATAACAAGTCTTGCAGACACTTTTCTCATCCTATCAGCACCAAGTGACCCAAAGTTAGTCTTTTCTGTTCTTTAAAACAGGAAGTGTGGTTTCAAGACCAAATTCCTTTCATTCTGATGCTATGGAACATCACCTAGCTCCATCTTGACACAAGGATGAAAGTTCCCTCTTCACCTCTATTTGGTTTTATACTTTTCGTGAATAAATACAGTGAATCACCAGGAAAAGACTTGGCGGGGTGTAGGGGGGTGGATGTTGAGAGTTTCTTGGTTGTTTCTTTCTTTTTCCTTGAGGGTAGTTAAGCACTGGAATCCATTGTCCAGGAAGGTCGTGGAATCTCCATCCTTGGAGATACTCAAACTTGACTGAACAGGATTATGAGCAACCTGCTCTAGGTGCTCCTGCTTTGATCAGGGCATTGAACTTATTGACCTTCAGAAGACCCTTCTAACACATTGTTCTATAATTCTATGAGTAAATCACAAAACCGGATTAACAATCACAGATTCCTCAGGCAAAGAAGACCATACTAACTTTCTTGTTGAGACATATTTTACTCAGTTTGGATATAATTGGACCTTTATAGTTCACCAAAATAGAGAGATATTCCTCAACTGAAATCCCAGTGTACAGAAATACAATTATGCTTAAATATAAGGTAGAATATTTGGCAATAGGTAATAACAACTACACTGCAAGTAAGCAGTGGCTAAAACTGAAAAGCCCAAATCTGAGATGTAGGAGGGATTAATTTTCCCTCAAAGCAGCTCCATCCTCTACACGTCTGTATTGGCTCATGCATCAGATTAGTTAGCCCTACTAATTCAGAATTGTAAATTCCAGCAGGGAGCAGGGGTTGCAAACTGGAATCCTGCAGGTCTGAGCTCTATTCATGAATCTAACCATAAACCATGGTCCCTAATGCTCAGTCACCCTAAACAGTGCTTTTGAGGAACACCCAGAACACCTGTAACAATATCTTGCAGAGCACAGTGAAGCCAAGAATGTAATTGTGGCTCCTAGACTCTCTTGGCCCAGATGTAAATTACATGTGGGTAATTACAACTACAGCTTACGTGAAAGTGACTTCCTCTGTCTGACTTTAATTGTTTTATGGAGATGGATTGCCTAGGAACCTTGCTGCTTCTTCAGCAATAGCTATTGGATTTACGATAGATTCCAAGACTTCCTACTTTAAAGAAAGTTCACGAGTGCCTGAGCAGATCTTGAGCTCTCTGCTGTAAGAATCATGCAGACATTTGTATTGATGTATGTCAGTAAGTTTTAAACCACCTAGCTAATCATCACCAAGCAGGTACAGAAACATGGAGCTTTGTCTAGGTGCATGGCATTAGCATTTACAGAATGATCTTTGCAGCCCATGTGAAGGGTGTGCTGCTGCAGCTACATTGCCTGCTACACCCACAGTAGCTATGCTAATGCTTTTTTGATATTACTCCCTGTGCCACAAACAAAGTAATGTCTTCAGTATAGATATGAGCTCAGTTTTTTGTTCTTGGTTTTGGTTTTGGTTTTTTTTTTAAAGCTAAAGAAAAGATTGATGACCTAATTGGTTTGTTATTTTCATTTGCAATAAATCATCATCTGAAGTAAATAAATGTCACTCTATTGAATCCAGGGAAACAAACTTTCAGCAGGAGGATTTAAAAGGTAGGGGGGTATTTCTTTTGAAGATAGTGATGTGAGCCAAGGATAAAGGACATGAAAGACCCTTCAGTAATACTGCTAATCTCTCCTCTGCCATTGCAGAATTGCTCTGCTGTAAGCACATGACTATGTCCACCTTCCTTCAGTTAAAAAATAATTAGTAAGTTTAACTGAATAAAAAATATAGACAAGCAGTTTGAAACTCCTTTGCAAACAACATGAGTCACTTACTTGAAGCACAGTGCTCATGGTGCTACATTGCAGTAAACATCATTGTAAGCTGTTTTAGCTGTGAAACGAATCAGAGGTGTTTCATAACCACACAGTCGGCTTCCTCTTCAGGTGAGTATGACCTCTCCTCTGTGGCAGAAGCAATCCACTACAAAACACAATGTGAAAACTCCTAGCTTAAGACAATAAAAAAGGGTTAGTCTTTCTTCTGAGGAAGTGACAAAATAGTCTTGTGTCCTGTTTGAAAAAAAGTCTTTCTGTGTTACAGTGGGGCTGATGATAAGACTTGAGGCCCGTTTTGTGCTCTGACACCACTTCTTTTTTTTTTTTTGGTTTTGATAAGTAGTTTCAGATGCATTTACACCGTATGTCAAATCAAATGGGCCTTATCCTGTTTCCAGTGAAAATTATATTAAAACTTACACTCCAGTTTGAACTTAATTGTGAAAACTTCCAGTCCTACATGGGACAGCCTAGTTCGGAGTTGTACCTGAAGTTTACAGGCATCCTTGGTCTCTCAGAAGTTATGATACTTCTCCACAACTTTGCATGGCCAGGCTGTACACTGTTACGTGATTCTACAACACAGCACAATTACACAGCTGAAAATCCAGCTCAGGGCCTTTGGAATGCTTTAGCACTAACATCAAGAGTAATCTTACTTCTAATTTTCATTAACAAAATTAGTTAGCAAATTGTCAAATGGAAGATGCAAAATGCATCTTTTATAACAAATGGAGAATTGTTCCAGCACTGTTAGTTTTATTTTTATTTTATTCTCTCTTGTTATTTTTAAAGGCTTTTCTTGGTTTTGCTTTGCATTTTCTCTGTTGCCCTTTAGATTGTGACTGACTGTATTTCATTTCTGTCATAACTGTGTTTTGTATTCCAGAATGATAAATGTTGTATATATTAGGTTATAATATGTAACTATAGAAAAACTGAAGA
>VZRW01001889.1:86266-102830 GCA_013398125.1 Aegotheles bennettii | reverse complement strand
TATATATAATTATATATATTTATAAATTGCTAAGCAATTAACTGGCCTTCAGCATTCAAGGAGATGCACTGTTCACTTCGTCTGCATAGGAAGGGAATGGCCATACACAATCATAGATGTCTAAGAGAGATTTCAAGACATGAGAATGAACTATCAAAGTATGTGTATTAACTTAATTATTCATATTTACCTTAATTTGTTTTTATCTTCCTATAATATATTAATAGGCTTCAGTAAGATTCCCACCTAGCCATTATTTTGATAGGCTTTTTACTTCTGTGAAATAAATAAGAATTACGGAGAAAGATACTGGACAGGATAGTAACAGTAATCCAAAAGAAAGAAAGAAAGAAATTAAGAAACAATAGATAAAATTAAGAACTTTAAGGACAATAGCAACTCTCTTTAATTTTGGTGGGATTGGAATTGCACGGTCGGGAGTAAGTTTCTTTACTGCCTTCACTTCAACTGGAAAGACCTGAATCAGACTGCAGAATGAGGAAACTTGTGGAATTTGGAGATGTTAAAGTATGTACTTAAGCACGCATGGTGGGATACAGAAAGCTGCCAGCTCTCAAGAACGCAAAATTCATAATGAAATTTTCTGAAAGAGAGAAATCATCAGCAAATCTCAAAGGACCAATTTCTGTAAGGCTGAATGCACTCAACACTCCTACTGAATTAAAAAGATGTTCAAATGAGAGAGGATTTGGGGTTTGCTTTGGGGAGGGATGTAACAGTGAGAATAATTTAACCATTGGAGACCTAAAGATGTGGCAAATTCTTAGTCTTGCAGTGCTTCCAACATTACAAAAAGATAGTGTGAATCAGTCTGAAATTCTGGTTGTAACGAAGGTGTCATTGGTTGAAGATGCGTGTGGTGAGTCATACAGGAGGCCAGGGCAGGTCATTCAAATCATTGTTTGAAATCCTGCTCTCAGTGTCTTACTGGGAAGGAACAAAACGTGCAACTGATCTTATCTAAATTTAGCTGTGTGCAATTTAGTTATCTAGAATAAATTAGCCATCCTCATTCCTGAAGGGTCAATTGAGGAAGATAGTAAGATGAGATGCCTTCAGGAGGTGCCTGTTTCTCTCCGCTGACTCTACATACTGGAAGATCAAGATGGCTGAATTACATTTATTAACTTGCAAATGGCAAAACTAATTCAATCCTCTCTGCTTATGTCAAAGTAATCCTTTGGTCCTTTTCAGCTACTTCTTAGATCCTCCTGTCTGGGGCCATTTGGATTCTGTGGGTTTACTCCTGATTTATGTGGCATAAGGAAAAACAGAACCTCTCCTTCTGAATTTGCTGAAAGGGCTAATGGTTTTCATCCATGCATACAACATGCAGTGAATTTGTACAACTGGGAGAAGAGACTAGATAGATACAAGCTCCTGAGATATTTGGTTTGTTTGCATAGAGTTCAACACCTATTTTTTATTGTTTACAATGTTATATTATTTATAACATAAAAATAGGAAGGTTGGACCTCAGCAGTATATGCTGACTTCAATAGAGGATCTGGTTTGTATTCATTTGGTACCTGCTGGAAGAAAGAACATAGCTATTTTTGTTAGAATGGACACATACTTTAGAAAGGTCTATTCTCTTATATAAACGTCTAAATATAGACCTAATCTACATTGCTCTCATGAAAGGATAATTCCTTTTGCAACACCTGTCCTACATTAGCAAATAGCCATCTCTTGCAGCTAATTTTAACGAATTCAGAATTCACGAGGAAGTGTAAAATACATATTGCAGGATTTGTTACAGATCATGAAAGAACTGTTGGCTTTTATCCTTAGATATCTGGTTTGTAAAAGAACTTACAATGCTGTTAAGCATCTCCAAACCTTAGATTTCCTGCATTTAAGTAATCTTATTTTGTGATCTTACTTAATGGGAGTACTCTGGTACACAGTTACTCAAATAAGCAAGTTTTTATACTGGCATTTCTGTATCAATGCTGGAGGACTCAACTCTGTGGGTAGAAACTACCAGCTGCCTGTAGATACCTAACCAGAATACGTAGTACTGGTCCTGCTATTGTGCACATAGAGCATCTGAGAAAAATAAAGCCAAATCTTGAAATAAAGGAAAACAAATTTTACTCTGTTAGCTCTGGACAAATTCATCTCTTAAAAAACTCCACACACAATTTGAATGGTGCATTTTTGCTCTTCACAAATGTTTTTCTGGGTTAAAGGGATTCCTATGCTGGTGGATTCACCTTCATGTGTATCATTGCCCCTGGGGAATAGCCAGAAAGCACTAAAATCAGCAGCACAGATAGCAAACCACCCAAGGTGCTGCTCTAATTTACTTGGGGTTTGTTTTCAGTTAAGAACAGGTGGAGTTTTGGCGCTTTATTTTGCCTGTCATCTAGACACCTTCCTCTTTTCTTCTGAGAAGGATGGTTGTGTTTATTTTAGACAATTTAAGTGAATGATGAAGGAGTCGCTCCCTTGATTTCAGTAGTTTTACACCAGGAATAAAGCTGATCTTAACTATACAAAAAAATATCAAGTTCAGATACTTTTTTTTTATAGATTGTGCAAAGCAAATGAGATGAGAGGGCTGATAGACAAGATAGACCTTCTCTGTATGTCTTCTCTAGATCTGTGCTTTTGTCAGGGAAAAAAAATGCCCAGTTGACAAGGGGTACATGGAAAAAAAACATTCTATTGTCTCAGTCCATGGAAAATTGAGGGTTAATGCTTCCTGCCTTCTCAGAATTACTTGATTTATTTCCTTGATTTTGTACAACCTTTTCAAAAGAAGTAATAAAGCCATGCAATGACATAGATATAGTCCATTTTAAATTCTGTTTTGTTCTGATGAAGTGTGTTAGTGGTCATTTCAAAGGAATTTTGCTGTGATGTAAATGCAGATAATTTCCATATATCTATAAGTATTTAAAAATATGGGAACTTGTTGGTGGATCAATTTAATGAAAGCTATGACCTGAAGGCTAATTTAGCTGAATCAACTCTTATTTTCCTCTAAATCTAATATCTTTGGTTTGGAATAAGTCAATTAGAAACAAGGTTGAGGCTACCAAAATGAGAGCATCCACACGGGAATTTACACTGCTTTAATTAAACTGATGATATAAATAGATAATAGTTAATTTTAGTAGAACTACAGAAATTGTTAGAAGTTATCTAACATGTCAAAAGCATGCATGTCTTTAGCCTGATACTTGCTAGCAGAGTTACTGGATTCAGTGGAGTCAATGAACAGGAAAAGACTAGACCAGAGGGTTAGGAGGAGCAAGGGTTTGTTTCATTTGTCCATATTACATAGAGTTTTTACGAACAACACCTTGAACAAATAACAAGTTAAAGAGAGTATACTGTTTCAGTATGGGACCATTAAATACAAGTGCCGTGAAGAGGTCCTGAATTATCAGCAGCTGAATCTGTTGTAAAGCACTGGCTGTGAAAATTGCATTCAAAACCATGACCCGGTACTTGGGACTTTGGACTAGGCAGTAAGCTATATTAAGAGGAGCATACTGTTTGCTACTATTCTCACAATACAATTATAAACTTGTAAAATAGACCAGGTGTCTGACAAGTGTGAGTCAGGCAACAATCAGTTTGTTGAACAATGTATTTTGTATTTACACACTCAATTTTAATTCTTATAGATCAAATCTAATTATTTTTTTCCAAAAATTAGAAAAGAACTCAAAAAAAGTTCAAACACTGAATCTTTCAAATTACTGTTAGAAAAATACTTTTAAATTAATGATATAGCAAAAAAAACCAGTTTGGACCAAACAGATTACTTCAAGTTGACTGTAGTAATATTTTTTTCATTTTGTCACAGGAAAAAAAGAAGTGCCCTATCTCAAACTGAACTATCTTTTTCTCCTCATCCCTTCTATTTCTTATTTCAGAAAATGAAACAAACCAACCCTTGATTTGCACAGCTCTACTTGTATGTCAGAATATTTTTTGTGACTACCGAGAACCAAAGCCAACTGACATGAACAGCAAAGTCATTAGGAGGGCAAACAGGAAGTGAATGGTGATTCGGGGTGGAAGTGGGGAGTGATTAAGATATAGTACCAAAGACTTGTGAAATAAATATATTTTTGCATCTCCTTTATTTATTTGTTAACTTACATTTTCCAAATACCCTTTTAGGTGGGAAATATACTGCATGAATCTGCTGGCTGGATCCATGACACTTTACTCTTCATAGCAGGGATAACAGCAAAACTGGATGATGAATTTCTGAAACAGAACAAAATTCCTGCAACAAAACTACAGAGTCTCAGATGCCTACGAGGATGTACTTCCCAGCCTGAGGAAGAGCAGTGTGAGAAATATCTGACCAGCTCATTTGTACTTGGAAGACTCTTTCCCATCTATCAGGGGTTTTCACAAAGGCCTGTGTTGGCTCAGTTCTGCTTTCACTGGCTGTATCTATACAAGTAAATTAAACAGAATATCGCTGGCGTGTTATTATCTATTCTGTTAAATATCTGGCACATTCCCTGAAGCCATTTTGTCCTCATGCTTTCCCAGGGGCACAAGATATTCACATCAGGCAGTTTAGATTCAGCCAATTTCTTTTGGAGACATTTAGCCATGAAGATGTGCACTGTGTTATATCAATTTGCCTCTATCAGAAATTAGTCCCTTGGTTCTTTTAATTATGATATATTTCCTTTAGACCAATACGAATGAGCTTAGGATATTGTTACAAGTACTAAAATGTTCAAGATCACCTAAATAGTATCAACTGTCAAAAAGCTTGTGATTTTACTAGTAATCCTTTCTAAAAATGCATTTTGATACTTACAGACATCCTAATTCAGAAATGTTATATTAATGACTGAATTGTCAAAATCAAATCAGATTTAGGACTTCTCTTTTTTCTCCTTCCCATGCTTTAAAATGAATGGTGTCATGGACCTGTTGGGCACTCTTTCTGTTTCATGGGGAATGTCTTCTCATTCGCGATTCCTGTGATGCAGAAAAGTAACAAGACTGCCTCTGTGAAGATAATAAAGAAACCAGCAGCAGACTAAGCTTGACAAGCTCATTTCACAGGAGATATTTGGCCAAACAACACAGGGACGTGGTTTAAGAGGGAAGGAGAAGTGGAAAAGTGAGTAAAAGTAATCGCACAAACAGTTGTTGAAATTAGAGTTACTATTTAATATCACTGGCTGCAATGCCAAGGCTTCTCTGCTTAAGCACATGCCCTGCAAGCCTATGCTACATGATGATCTGACTGCACTGGGGTGAGCTAGATTGTGTAAGAAAGGCAAAAAATACCTGAGAGTGGGCAAGGTAAGAACCTGCCAGTGATTGCCAGGCTGTGGGCAGGTGCTGAAAAGGCAGTAGGGTAAACAACAACAAGGGATGCCAAAACTGTGGCAAACCAAGCTTGGATTTTCTGAGGGGAGCTGCAGCAGGTGCTGCATGGCATGCTCTGAGTCTTGTCTGGCAGGAGCAGCCCAGCTGTGCAGCCACATGGCTCCTCACCTTTGTCAGGCTGCAGCTGCTCTGGTCCTGTGCAAAACACATCTTCACAAAGCATGAGGGACACAAGCAGTGATTTAAGGAGAAATGTAAGAGAAATAGGCATAAGTTGTTTTGTTTTACATACTATCCTTTGGGAAAACCTGTAAAATAGGCTGATGTTAAACGTGAAAAGTAATGAGTATCAGGACCTGATACTCTGCCCTTGAGGCCAGTTGGCATGGTCGGTCCATATTCATCCTGTTAAACTATCCTAGTCTCCAAAGCAGTCTGGTTTCACACAGACTAGCTACTGGGCAGGTTCCCAGCCTCAAGTTTCTCTTGAAGTGCTTTTAGAGAGTGCTGAGCAGCCACCGGCAGTGATGAACCAGGGCCCATGGTCTGGTCCTGTTTAGTTCAGTAAGGTAGATGTAGTCTTAAAGTATACATAAAGTCACTTGTTGCCTTAATTCCACAGATTTCAAAGCCTTTAGGCCAGAAGGAAACTTGCCCTAAGCTGTGCATTCTTGCAGAATGCTTATTATCACATTTGCCTTTGACTTGCACAGCTGTAGATCCATGGAAACCAGAGTAATTCAGGGATGAATCAGGTCCATTATCTCCTTGTGTTTGTACAGCACTTAGCACAATGGTGCCCTGATCCTGATGGGAATTCATGTTATTTTAGGACAATCAGAGCTTTCATTCGTTAAAATACAGTATATTTTTAGCCAGAGCTAGCTTCAATGGCAATGTATGGGGAGTGGGGGAGAGGGGAAGTGAATGAAGGAGAAGGCACAACTGATCCGTTATCACATGATTCTGAGAACATATCATATGCCTAAGAGATTATCTCCTCTCCTGCTCAGTATAGTTGTGAAAATGTGACCTATGGGAACCTTGGAAGCAAAGATAGAAGGCAAAGAGCACAAACTCTGAATATTATTGCCTCTTTTTTATATAAGTAGTGTAACTTTTAGGTTACTTAGGTTGTGAGGCCCAACATCTGATTTTGGAACATTTAGGGTTAATATTGGTACATGTAGTGCCTTTGCTGAAAAGTAGTAAATCAGATGCCATGCCATTGCTTTCCATGGAAAGTTATATCTCAAAGATGTGATTTGCTCAACACTATTTTTTTCCCCTCATGCAAATAAAATGAACCAGGAACACTTGGAAAAGCAAGCACTCTACTTGCTTCATGTTCAGAGTCGCTTGTTTCAGCTCTTTTATGAAATCTTGTTAAGACCAGTAGGTCTTATAAATTCTAATGAGATACATATGTGGAACATATATAAAGACATTATACATGTCTTACAAAATATTTGCTATATAAAGGACCCAACCGTGTGAAGTTATTATTTGAAGCAGAGGTAAGTCCTGGGAGAAGACAGAAAAAATCACCAGTTGCAGATCATAATCCTAGCAGGGCTTTTTGCTAGTTCCTGCTAGTCAAAAGCTGATACACATGTTCCAGCTTCAAGTTATTTTCACAGACACAAATGGGGAAGATTGAATATCAGCTGTCATTAATCTCAGTGTCCTGACATGTCAGAATCACCATTACTCCCAGTAAATGTGAGCTGATGCCCACAGTTTAGAAACGTTAGAAGCACATATTTTTACAACCAAAATTTACGAGCAATTATTGCTAGAGTTGTAACAACAAGTTCTAAAAACTGACATGTGACACTAGGGAGCTGACATTCCAGTCCTAACTTACCCACTAGGAAAACATAAATGCAAAGATGAAGCTATTTCAAAGCCACTAGCTTGTTTTTCCTCAAGTCACTTTATTATCGCATTGAAACATAGACTTAAAAACCCTTGCAGTGAAAAGCCATGTCCAGAAAAGGCTGTTAATTTTATTTAACATTTGGAAGTTCTTTTCTGATGCTGTTCTTCCTCATTCTGCAGGCAGGTCCACTTAATACTGTTTTACTTACTAATTAACAGGACAGCATTTTGTTTTCCATGGAGGTAAACTATTTTGGGTGCAACTATTAGGGAAAAGTCTGACACTTCCACAGCTCTAAGAAACATTAATTTCCTTTCAGAACTGAGTTGCCTGTACACGTCCCTTCCATTGAATGCAAACTGAGTGTCTGTGCTGACAACAAAGCGCTGTGCTATGGAGTTACCTGACGCATGTGTGCCCTTTCCCTGTTTTATGTGTGTTTGTTCTAGCACATCTGGAGCTGCCTGTGCCCAACAGCCTGGCCTTCATGTTCCCGTAGCTGTGTCAGAATCCACAAACTGTTGAAGGTCTTTGCATTTTAAGAACAATGACGTTTGTGGTTTAGTGCTGGCACAAAAATGGTGATAATGCTGCCCTTTCCCCAGCGTTTCACTACCATGTCCAGGAGTGAGTTAGCCTGTGTTTTAGTCTTCTCGAACCTGGTTAGTTCAAATCTTTGGCAGTCAAGGGGAGAAGCAACAAGTTGTATCAAATTAATTGTCATGGTAGTGTCATGCAAAAAATTCTGTCTGAAAACTAGTCCTTGCAGATCACAATAGGTAGGTAGATCACAATCTAAAAAATAAACTTTTTCTTTTTTTACTGGCAATGTAAGTTGCTGTAAGTTTCTGCAAGGCTGCTTTTCAGCCCAGTGAAGCAGTTACTCATCTGTGATCTATTTACTTCACGAAGTTATGAGATTCATCTGCCTTAACTGAAGTAATTAAAAACAATGTCTCTAGGTTTGGCCTGATCACTCCAGGCTTCTTTTGTAATCACTAAAAGGGAGTAACGTTCATCTGATAAATGTTGAAATCTTTTCCTGTGTAATGAGTTACTCTGTGAAGATGCCACATGTCAGCCCTCCTTCTGACATGTGTGTAGTGATGAGTGAAAAAACACTATTTCTTCAAAAGTGTTTTTATTTCCGTTACTTACTATTGATGCTGCAAAAAGTATAATGAATTTGTATAAGGCATCTAAATTCAACACAAGAACAGAAGACACAGAAATCTCATTCAGAAACCTCACATTTACACAGATGGAAGATGATATTCCTTCCCTCTGTCCCAGCCACCATCAAACACATAGGCTGGGAGATGGATGACAGGGTGGAGACAAGAGTGATACCCATCAGCACCAGCAACCTGCTTCCTGACGCTTGCTCGAGCCGAGCTGCTGGAGCTCGATGCACAGCTTCAACCAGGTGGCACAGCGCAGAAAGCAAGCTGGGAGAGACATGCTATCTCTGGAAGTGCAAAGGATATCAAACCAAGACCAATGCCACTGCAGCTCAGAAACGGAGCATAGGTTCTATACCCTCCAGAGTTGCACCACACCAGGACAAATTCCTCAATGGACTAAAGAACAGTCAGAGTACAGATGTGGGACTGTGAAGGAAGTAAATAAGTTAAAGAAGCAGGATTTCTCCAAAATTTTCTCAGTCAGTAAATGTTAAAATAAAACTTTGTAAAACTGAAAATTAATATAGTTAGCATCAAATAAAGTTAATCAGCAAATCCCTTTTATTAACAGTCATCACATAAATATTAATAAGAATTTTTTAAAAATCAATGAAATCTAAAAAATACTAAATAGATTCAAATTTCTTAGAATTCTAAATAGAAATAATTTTATCTAATAAATTCTGATGAGCAAATGTTAAAGAGTACTGGAAAAGTACCTCTTATTCTATTTATGGTGCCAAGCAGTGATCCTCATAAATGTGTGTTATTTTATAGCAATGAATTTTCAAGTAGACAGAAAAGGGTCTAGATTGTTATAGGTCTGAGTAAATCTACTTGCTGCTCGTACATTTAACCCTGTCTTCTAGGCTATGGCTCCATGCCTCTTGTCACCACAAAGAAGTCCAATAACAATATTGTTCTTAATAACACATCAAATTATTTCAGTTATCCTCATCATTGAGAGGGATGGAGAAAGACACAATATATTATGGAAAAAGGAGGACTACCAGTATTTGATATAGCAGGAAGCCTTTCTGTCATAGGCACACCTATGCTCCCCACCAGCACAGCACTGCTATGCTTTAAATTGTACCTCTAATTACTTTTCATTTTCTTTGCCTAAGTTGAGAACTAAATAGGTCTCAGAGGAGCAAAAGCCTGAAAAACAGACATACAACAATTAGCCAGAAACATCATCAAATCGACCTATCTAAAATTTTGCCTCATTCATAAGTCTGGGTCTGTAAATGCACCCCTGAGGTGAGTGCCCTATCATGTTGAGTTTTGGAGAATGAAACTACTGGTCATTGTGCACCTCAGCTGAACAGTTATACAGGCAAAACTCTGACTTTCTTCCTCAGGGAATAGCTGATAGTTACAAAATACTGACAGCATACTGACTTAAAAATATAAGACAGATTCTGCTTTTTCCTCAGTGAGAATGGATTCAAATTCATCTTCCTCACTTCATAGAAAAAGTCTCCATTTATGGAAGTTATAAACCAGTCCTGGTGGAACATCATCTTCCCTATTGTTGAGGCTGGGTAACTTTTCTTCAAAAATAAAACCTGTAAAGAAAAGACAAAAGGCTCAGTCTGACTGTGTGACGGTCTTGTTATCAGCTGAGAAGCAGAATCTAACACTGGATAATGTACTGTGGACTGTTTAGGCATTTTATGTTACATAGAAAGGTAAAACAGCCTGGCGGATTGAGCCCAGTTAGTTGGTCTAGTCTGTAGGTTAGAATTCAGTTTTCAAGGCTTATAGGATGAAAGTTCAGGCCAGGTGATACCATGTCTTTTCCTTCTTTTCAGTCTTCACATGGAGATCTTTACTCCTTGACTCTGGACTTGGCTTTCCTAAATCATTCCAGACTTTTTTGCTGCTTTCTGGTGTTAGCTGAAGTTTTAAATGTCAAAGCAATGCAAGCCTGTGTTGAAAATTGTTCCTGTACAGGGCAAATGTTCTGAAAGTTGTATTTTGTTTTATCTGCTCATGTCTTGCAACATGCTGCATTTCTTTTCTCCTGTTTAAGTATCGTGCAAGAAACGCATCTGCAGAATTAACTGTGAGCTTGGTCTACTTTCAAAAAAATCTCCTTTGAATGACCTGCATACATAGTTAGTTTTACCAGCTGGTTTCTTGTACCTTCCACCTCTCTTTTATCTTTATTGGAAAAATGGACTCCTGTTACAGTACAAACAATCGACCTTGTTCTGGGTAGGTCTAGATAAACATACAGTAGAAGTGAACAGTAGAAGGGAAATGTAACACTGGCTCAAGTAAAAACATATTAAGGCAGATCTCTTAATTGAAGATTTCTTTCTGAATGATTTTTCTATGCAATGGTGCTATGCCAATAAAGCTAAGAACTCATTAAGGAAATATGAGATATTTGTCCTGAGAACTTAAAAGGTAAAGGAGATCTCTTTTTTAACCTGATAATGTTCATAGTTAAAGGAAGAAAAATAAAGTAACCAATTATAAATTTACATTGGGAAACTTATTCTATCCTTGGTTGCACATGGCTGCCGTTGACCTCTGAATCATTTCCACAGATCTGCTAAGAAAATGTTTCCCTAAATATATAACTGATAGGAAAAAAATTCTAAATTTTCCCACATGATTAAACAGTGCACTTTTATATTAAAATTAAATCCAAGCAGTTGATTTCCTTTATAAAGCTTGCTTTTCAAGATGAAAGTAAAATCCTGCCCAATATTTCTAGAAGTAAGAACTAATGTAAAATCTCTGCTGAAGACAACAATGGAGATGCGCAGAGGCACATGATTTTTAAGTGTGATTCTGTCACTGGGTGCCATCTTCTCTGCTTGGGAACTTGACAGCTTTGGGAAACAAGGAGCTTGAGTAGGAAAAGAGACCACAGTGTCATGTAAGATGAGGACCAAGTAGAAAATATGAATAGTTACAAAAATATGAATAGTTACGATGTGATTACAATGAGGATTTTCATACCAACAGGCCAAATGCCACTATTATTGAAACCAGAGAGAATGTTTATGGTCATGCTGGTAGGATCACAACCTGTTTCCTCATCCTTAGGCACAGAAGATAAAAAACCTCCGCTATTTTTTATTCTCTTAGATGAGTCCTCTACACTGAAGACTCCACTGAAATTGATAAAACAGTCATACTGGAGCTCACACTGGTTAAAAGTTAACATTGATATTCACAGAGATACATCATAATTATGTTTTTGCATCAGAAGCCCTTTGAGTAGGTTTCCTGACACACGTGGTAACACTGTGAAGGCAGAGAGGTCACAAGCCTTCCGCTTGCCCAGAGCCATTACATTCTTGTGTTCAGCTTTCAATAACTCCATTGCTCCCACACTGCTGGCAACAGTGACATTCAAATAGCGTTATTACTTCCATCTTAAAATATGAATAAGCTTCTAGCTGTCCTGAGAAGACTGTAGCATTAATACAGTAACTGCACCATGAAATTGCCTCATTTAATCTTTGAGTTTGGTTTGAGTATAATGGTTATTTGACATCCCAGATAGAGGTAGAATCGTCATTATGGCATGGTATGGGATTCATTACAACCCACAGCTGATGTAGAGATAGTAGATCAAATACATTTTCGACAGAGAATGCACACTCATACACACATGCATATATACACGTCACTACCAGGGCATGCAAATATTTGTGTGTATGAGAATTAAATATGAATCCTTCTTTTAGAAAGTGTTTCCATCTATAGCGGTGACCTTGACCAAAGCCATAGAACAAGATGGCATAAAACTGTTGTTGCCTAACTATCTGATGAGTGTATTTTTACTCAGACCTGACAAAAATGTTTTCCTTGACTTGGATTTCACAGTTGTGACTCCCTGTTTTTCTCTCTTTGTACTTGCTTTAAGGCAGAATTGACCAATTTAAAATTTAGAATTTAGTATTAGACCAAAATCTTTCTGTAAATTTCTTCAATTGATTGTGTAATGATTGCTGCCAAAAACAGCTTGTGTAAACAAACACATTTGTTATAGCTTTAGAAACTTAAGTAACTGCTGAGTTTTAAGCAGATGTCACAGAGGACATCTGTCTTTTATAGATAGATTTGAGGTGATTATTTCTTTTTTAATAACAAATATGTTAATTCAGGAATTTGTTTTGATTCTGGCTTAGAATAAATTCCAAGATTTTACACAAAGAAAATCTTTAAAATATTTTGATTTCAGTATTCTCTATCTGATTTTCAGTATTCAGTATCCAGTTCAGTATTTAGGTTTGTTTTTGTCTTGATTTGTAATATCTGTATCTTCTCCTAAATCTAATAAATCTCTCAATAAAATGTTTTTCCAAATGAAAAGGCAAAATCTTAATTACAGTAAGTGGAAGTATCAACATCAGTACATTTTGTCCTTAGAGAACTACTTTTGTGAAAAAAGGCAAAACTAACATGTTGCTTTTCTAAGTGTTTTTTGTTATTGTTATTTCTATGCAAAGACAATTTCTGATGGAATTTCAATTGCCTATCTAATTGTTGGTTCAATTTTCATCAGAATTAAGAGGTGAAATTGTGCTGGATATTCTGTTTCTTACAGTTACTCGATTTCACATGTCCAAAAGATAGGTGAGACCACAAACAATGTGTTTCTCTTAATTGAATTTTCCTCTAGATCTTGCGCAAGACCTTCCTGGGACACCTGTATACTGTTGACATTTTTCTTCTTTTCTCAAACCAAGAAGAAAAAACAAACAAATAAACAGATAAATTTACCTACAGACCAAAAGGTTCACCAAAATACCTCTTAAACCTACAATAACCTGCAGCCTATATTTCAGTGTCTTAGGTGAAAAAAGTTGTTATAATTTTATCTTAATTTTCGCTAATTCTATTAAACCAGGTGCATAGTTAACATGCCACATTATCATTTGTAAACAAAGCAGAGCTAGATTTGTATTCAATTCACATAATTTTAACAGCATTTTTTCTGTATAACTGGACAGTTTTTTCTAATTCTGTTTGACTTGTTTTTTCATCAGTTTCCAAGCAACGCAATATGTAAGGTTTGCTTACAGCATGTAAAAGCTACAGTTAAAAAAAAAAGGAAAAGTCATAGTCTATGTTAACACATATCAAACAAAATGCAATCCTGTTAAAATAACTGAAAATTAGGCATTTTTGTCATGATGAAAATACTTCTAAAGACTGTTGTCTGGGCTCTGTTCTATATGTATGTTAATCATTTGATATTTTTATGAACATGGGTGAAAAGCCATGATGTCACTTGAAATCAGAGAAAAGAATGCTGAAGCAAGTTGACAGTACTGAACTTTTTTCAAGGATTCTCACACATTTTTATAGGTCTGCCAGAACTTTCCTTGACAAAGGAAAGTTTTTGAAAATTAATTTCTACCTGCACATTCCCTATTTTAACTCATTATTATAGAGTTTTCAGATAATATATTAACTTTACAGTGCCTCTAAGTGCAGTATAATACCAGGAATATGTAGAATTATTCACTGTCCACTAGCTGTTCATCACATATTTCTAAATGGAAAAGTGCATTCAGAAAACTAGTTGATTTATAGAATGAAGAGAACAGAAAGTCAAACAAATTAGTTTTGAAGAATTATTGACTGAGGTCTGGTTATGCCTGGCTGCTAAACTGAGCTGTTGTTTCTTTCTTCCCAAGACTTTTTATTGTATGCTACTTTCCTGCTAAGACTTTATTTTGTTCCTAAAGCTTCTTTTTTTCTTATCAACCTCCATCAATTCAGCCACTCAGGTTTAATCTCTGCTTTGCTGATTCCAGTTCTGTCTTGAACAGTGCATATAATAAGGTCTTGATATAGCTTGATAAGTAGTGTAATGATCCAAAGAAATCTCTAGACTTCCAATGATATCACTCTTCAGTCACAAGATGTTTCCATTTTAAACTTGCTCTTCTCTAATTGCCAACTGCAAACTGAGCTGGAGTCATCTGAAAAACAGAGAAACACCCTTTGACACATACAAACCTATGAGCTATGAGTTAGAGGGTTCTATAGGCAGAATAGTTCATTGTTTCCCTTTCTTTAGTTTCCTGCACCCTTCGCATCTAAGATTAGCTTGGATTAGACAACAACTGAGAAAACATATATTTAATTTGCCCCTTGAGAGGCATAACTTTTGTGGTTAGATGCCTGATGCACAGTTTAGCATGTATGCATAAGTAAAATAGGTGTAGTGAATGACAGAAACAAATATTTTATCAGGGATTTGTGCACTCTGCATTAATGGTGCATATAATTTTTAACCAGTCTAGATCTTTGAACAATTTGTTCCAGCGAGGAACAGATTGAACTGTTCTTTGAATCATTCTTTAGCAGGCAGTACAGTGTGAGTTCATGGTGACTTTCCTTTGTGCTGTAGCTGAGTTCATTTGAGGTAAAACTTGTTGAAGTGCAGAAGGTTTGTAAAGATACTGAGCACTGCTTATGATCCAGCAAGCTTTACCTGAAGACAGCTCTATGGACTATATGCATTGCATTTAAGTAATCAACACACACAATTTTCTGGCAACTTAATGGTTTATTTTCAGACATGTATCCCAGACATGTTTTCATTTAAATGCCAATCTTGCTTTGTATATAGACTCCTCTGGATGAGTATCACAGTAGAAAGTATTCAAGAAACTGAACATGAAGCTGGTCATAGGAGGTTTCCCCCTTCTCGGTGAATTGTTGTGAGACTTGGAACTGGCATTGCCTGCTTTGGGGGAGAGGAAGTGGGTATAGTTGTGAAACAGAGGACATAGCTGTTTTGATTATTCTTGGTAAGCAGTGCAATCTGGAGGTAGAAAGTGTTATACCAAGGGATATATTTGGGTCCAAGACAGTCCATGAAAGGGCTGTGGATTACATGAAAGGGCTATGGATTACATTAAACTAATTTTGTACACACAGGCACAGTTACTTCCATGAATTTTCCGCAGATTCCTGCAGTCTGAAATTCTTATCATGGATTGATTTATAAGGACAAATTAGAAATTACAAGACCTGATGAAAATTCAGGGTTGCATAACTATAAGATTTCACCTTTCCCCATTTTAGAGTACTGGTCCCTTTAATTTTTTGAGGGGAAGCAGGGTGGAGAGTGGGCACTACAAAGGTCTCCCTGAGGCTACTGAAAACCAAAAGTAGAAGCTATAATTGCAGTTTAATGAAACCAATTTTAAGCATTCCTTTTATCTTTGCTGGAATGTTTATTGTCACAGTTCGTGTTTTCTCTTTTTAGACAAATTCAAGCCATTTGCTAACCTGTTCATGCTAAATGTCACCCTGTAAAATAAGTAGCTTTGACAAATCTACCCCCACTCTACTATCCCAGTATGTTAAAAATATCACAGTCACATTCCTGCATTTTGAAATTAAAATGGTGACTGTCATTTGTCATTTTTGCCTAAAAATACCATTATGCTTCTTGTAGGAACTTGGGAGAAGCTCTGGATTTCAATACCTTAAACAAAGTAAAACCTCATTGCTTAGTAAGTATTCATAGAATTTCTGTGCACTGGGCTCAGGTAGCAACCACAGCAGAGTTTCTAAATTTGTTTAGAAGGCCAAGGTGAGATTCCAATAGCAGTTACTTGCCTACTGGGCAGATTTTCTAGAAAAAGGTGGTCTTTTCAGGCAAATCCCACCTACTTGCTGATGGACCAAACAGTACACAAGCATGACAGAATCACAGAATTACAGAATCCTAGGGGTTGGAAGGGACCTCGAAGGATCATCTAGTCCAACCCCCCTGCCAGAGCAGGGTCACCTAGAGTACATCACACAGGAATGCATCCAGGTGGGTTTTGATTGTCTCCAGAGAAGGAGACTCCACCTCTCTGGGCAGCCTGTTCCAGTGCTCTGTCACTCTCACAGTGAAAAAGTTTTTCCTTATATTCACATGGAACCTCCTATGCTCCAGTTTGTATCCATTGCCCCTTGTCCTATCATTGGTCATTACTGTAAAAAGCTTTGCTCCATCATCCTGACCCTCACCCTTTACATATTTGTAAACATGGATGAGGTCACCCCTCAGTCTCCTTTTCTCCAAGCTAAAGAGACCCAGCTCCCTCAGCCTCTCCTCATAAGGGAGATGTTCCACTCCCTTCATCATCTTAGTGGCTCTGCGCTGGACTCT
>VZRW01001889.1:0-85945 GCA_013398125.1 Aegotheles bennettii | reverse complement strand
CCGTCCTATATTCCTCCCAAGTGACCAGCCCCTCCTTCCATGATCCATAGATTCTTTTTTTCCACTTGAGTTTGCCCAGCAGTTCCTTGTTTAACCATGCTGGTCGCCTGGCTCCCTTACTTGATTTCGTACCCATTGGGATGCTCTGATCCTGAGCTTGCAAGAAGTGGTCCTTGAATGTTGACCAACTATCTTGAGCTCCTTTACCATCTAGCACCCTGTCCCATGGGACTTCCCTTAACAATCGATTGAGGAGGCCAAGGTTGGCCCTGTGGAAGTCCAGGGTTCTGGTCTTGCTAGGTACTCTATTCCTCCCACACAGGATCCTGAACTCCACCATCTCATGATCACTGCAGCCAAGGCTGCCATTGACCGTCACTTCTTCAACAAGACCCTCCTTGTTGGTGAGTACAAGATCCAACAGCACTTCTCTCCTAGTCGGTTTGTCCACCATTTGCATTAGGACGTTATCATCAATGCACTGGAGGAACCTCCTAGACTGTGAATAAAGCATGTTTACTTAGAAACCTAACCAGACAATTAAAAGCTAGTACTACCTTTCAATGTGACAAGAATACCAATTTTTTGTGAATATTTCAGTATGTAGTAGTTACCTGCTAGGATTTAAGATACACAAATGAGGACACCCAAGTCTCTCAAGGAATCCAGTCTGGTACATGTGCTCTGAGAGCACCTAGTAAGACCAAAAAAACCTGGGGCTCACCAAAAGCTGAAGAAGGCAATAATGGCCACTTCTGCCCGGAACATCAACATAAGAAGAAAAGAACATGTATCTTTTGCTTATTATCCTAGTGTTGAGTATTCACCAAGAAACAGTGGTGGAAACCTCACCTGCTTGAATCTGGGGAGGTTCCAATCTACCTCTCAGCTTCCAAGAAGACAAGCTAGGACAGAAGACATGGCATGCATAGTCTTGAGAGGTTCACCCCCCTGTATACTGTTGAACTAATACCAAGAAGCTGAGAGGGTAGGGTTCAGGTTTCAGAGAGAAAAAGGAGAGAGAGAGCAACCACCTGAGTTTAGAGGGGCTGGAAAGGGCATTTTGTTCTGGACCAGGGTAATGGACCCGTTTAACTTGTTCTGTTTAATGTTCCTGGAACTGTTTTTTTGAGGCGAGTGATTAAGACTAGCCAAAAATTACTATTCTTTTTTAAAAAAATATAGAAATAAAGTAAGAACTGTCCAGATTGTAGCACTTGTTTATGAGTGAATAATACAATGATGATTTCTGCACAATATGAAATTATGAGAAAATCCTGTAGCTTCCATCACTACAGAATTTTAAAATTTCGTGATTTTTAATACATTTAGGTTCACAAAACTCCTAGAAGGTAGGAATATGGATAATTTATAGCTCCCAGTTTTAAAATGTTTACCTAGTTAATATCCAACCTTTTAAATACCCAAAACACATACACATAGACCATACAAATATTAGTCACAAAATTACATGTACAAAATTACAATGAAGATTTCATAACTCCCTTTTTGACTTTTGGGTTTTCAGCTTCTTGTCAGTCTGTTCTTCAGTCCTCAACTTACTTTAAAACTTAGCTTTCTGCCCTGAACATTGTATTAGCCATATAATGAATGCTGTGATACAACAGCTTTATTTCAAGGCTCACAACTGAGCTGGCAGCCAATCAGTGAGTGCCCCTGTGCCCTCATTTGAAATAAGCTGCAGCTTGTGGCTCCTTCAGGTAGATTCTGTCAATTTAAGTATGAAAAATTATAAGGGATGAGCTCTGTCTTCTGAAGTGCTGATGCAAAAGGTAGCAATACTGTGTGACCCTAGAGATGGCTGCATGTCTGCTTTGTACTGTAAAAGAGCTGAAAGAAATAGCTTAACTTTTGAGAGTTTTATGTCTCGGAGGCAGAATATGAAGTACCTGATGAGGAAGTTATGGTTCAAAGGAAGGTTACAAAAATAACAGCAGCCATCCTAAACTTATCTAAAAGATTTACAAGAAGTCTGCTACAATGTGTGGGCTTTGACCTCCAGGAGCACTAAATTTTATTCATCTTGTGCTGAGGAACAAAACACACTTGGTGGATTAAATCAGCTTCATTTTTGTGCTTGAATGCTTATGGGGTTTGGAGCAGAGGTTTAGATTATAAGGAAATAGTTGTCAAGTGGAAAGTATAATTAAGACAGTTTTGGTGCCAGAACCAAGATTTTATTTTTCCTGTGAACCAGGGATTTTAGTTTTTTTCAGTTCTTAATTTTTTTTCCCCCTCTTTTATCTGAATTATCAAAAATGGGCCAATATGACATTTGTGTTGCATAAGATAGTTTTACAATGTTCACAGTCTACCATACGTCTACCTCTTCTTTAGGACTTAACCTCCTACTTTAAAAATCTTCTACAAATTTGAAAGTATTCCTTAGTAATCACTGCCAATTGAACTAGTCTGCCAGTGTTACACTTTGAGTCCTTCACATAGAGTAAAGCTCACTAAATGTTTAGGTTCTTTTGTAAAATTTCTAACCACTGCAGTTTGAGAAGGAGTTTTATAACAGATCTCAACTCTTTCCATCTACCAAATCTGTGATATTCATATAGTTATTTTGCTGTGTTTTATACCAAAGACATGAGTGTCTCCAGTCAAGGACCTGAACTTCATGTACTCTATGATATACAACATAGGACAGGGCTTGTTCTAAGAGCTTAACCACTTCATATAATATTGGAGACAAGTAGATAAAAGTGGATGGGATGGCAGAGACAATGGTAATCAGTCTGTGAATCAGGAGACACTGAACACTTCTTTGCATTTCAATGACCAATACATGCGGTCAAGCAGCAGGCCTTGTCTTTGAGAGCATCAGTATAAATCAATACACAACAGCAGTTGCATTATTGATTGAGCTTTAAAAAAATCCCCAAATTATTGCATCAGGACTGGTCATTGAAGTAACAAAGCAGCAGCCTTAGGCTTCAGATGTTCACCTGCCTCAGGTGATTTCTACCTTGAACAGACAGGTCCTCTGAAATTGTGTCAGACAGACAAATACCTGACAATATCTACATAGTGGCCTGTAAAGCCCTGGTGGCTGTAGAAGAACATCATGTTTTCCTGACCTTTCTTAGTAAATAGTAGACATAATTACTCAACAGCAATTGCAGACCTACTGAAGTCCCTGAGAGTCAGAGTAATCTCACTTCACACCCTTAGAGGACCTATCAATTATAAGAAGGAGCCTAAATGACAAACTTAGACTAAACAAGTAGGATTTAGATAGTTGAAACTAAGTGACATGAATCCAGTCTGGGATCTGTCTTCAGTATTCCCCAAAATATTGGATAATACTATAAACCCGTCTCAAGCCTTAGCTTGCCTTCCAAGAGGATGATTTTTCCATTTTCTCTTGCAATCAGTAGAAGATATCACAGTGAGTCTTTAGGCTTCAGTGTGTTCTGAATATACTGAAACCAAAAGGTTGCAATTTGTACTTATTTATTTTCCTATTTAATTTATGTAATGGTATAATTGAGCTTGTATTGTTTCATGGGACAGAAGGAATGTGGGCGAATGTGGGAAGGAATTCATTTCCTGTAGGAGCTGCTGTAGGTGAGGAAAGAGATGTGTAAGACAAGGAGGCACAATGTAAAAGCGGAAATTTACGATAGACTCACATCTCTATTTTTATCAATATGTATACAGAGAAATATTCAAAATGTGTCTCTCTCTTAAAGCAAGAAAATCAACTTATATATCACCAGAAAGAAATATGTACTGCCTGGTAAGTATGTTTGGGAAATTGGGTAGTTACTGTATGATGGTTTAGTCCAGCCCTCATGAATCCAGGGTTTTGCCATTGTCATTAGGAGAACAGGCTTAAGAAACTTGGAGTCAAATGAAAAGAAATATTTTGATACCAAAAGATTTTGAAAGGTGTTTGGGGAATTTACCAAAAAAGCCCCAAAACTCTAAGATTCAGACTTAAGGCATCTGATTTCCCTTGATTTAACGAAGAATTTGTAAATACTCTTGTAACTTTTGGAAATAAATAACCTCAGGTGGAAATCAAGCACTTAACCTGTTAAAACATGTTTTAATATTTAGAAGAGCCAACTTCACAGCAGAATTCAAGTGCTGCACTGCCACCTGCACCATGCTTATGCCCAAGAGCACCTTCCCCATTCACCCAGCAGGGCTCTTGGCAAACTGGTATTCCACCCCACACAGCACCCCAAAGAAGTATAACTACATTAGTCTGACAGCTCACTTGGGTTAACCATCTCCCTCTTTATAAGAGTTCAAACTTTAAGAGAGAAGTTGAAGACAAATCAACCCATCCATATTTTACAATTTGCTATTTTACTGTGGATACAATGACAATGTGTGTGTGTATGTGAGCACAGTGATACAAGTAAATCACATGTTTAAATTTCATCATGGACCCAAAGGTAAGTTATAAATGGAACATCCATCTACTTACACCTTTAAACACTCAAACATGCCTGCACTGAAAGCAGGTATTTACTGATAGAGGCTGTTCTGTCACATGAACCTGATGTGAAGTGGTGTAGCTGTGTACCAGGCAGCTGCACAGTCCATATTTTGGTTCAGAGTTTTTTCCACCTCTGGTCAAACCAACTAAAGGTGAAGGTGAGTGTTTGGTCTAACTGAAACATTCAGAGCTTCTGAACTAGGTGCATAGGCTACCCATGAATAGTGAGAAGCATATTGTTAGAAAGAGCATCCCACAATACTGGACCACTGTATTAAAAAGAAAAAGAGGTGAGAGGAAATGGAAGCAATGCTCGTGTACCTGTTCTCTGAGTCAATATTAATGCAATAAATTAGTTGAATTCTAATAATCACACTTTTGTTTAGAGGGGACATTTAATACTGAGAGAATCTTGCCTGAATTATTATTGCTAACATAGGAAGCCTAGAAATAGAAATTTGAAGATTTAAAGAAAATACACAAAGAAAATACACAAGTGTACTGAGGTTGTTTAGTCTAAAGAAAAGAAAACTGAGAGGAACATACCTGTAAAATCAAGAAGAGAACAATCAGCTCTTCATGCCCATTAGAGACAGAAAACAGGTAATGAATGGATCCTGTGGCAAGGAAACTGAAGATGTGCCTTAGGAAAAGTCTTTGCAGTAGGAAGAATATTGAAGAACAGCCTACATTGTGACACCACCATTTCCCCTGGCAAGCAATAGAGATCTTTGAATGCAGGGGTATTTGTCAGGATTAGCACAGTTTTAATTGACACTGTCCTGAGGTCCCTGACAGCCCTATGCTTTGATAATTTTCTTGCTTGCAATTTCAGCTGGGAAGTATTTTCTGCACCTCTTTCTTCATTACCTTTTCTTTCTATTTTCCTTCTGCTATTGTAAAATCATTGCTTTGCTGGGATATTTCAGGCCAATTATTTCAGGGCTGGATTAAAAGTGCCATTTTTTTTGTTACATATCAGTTTACAATTTAATTTTTTTTAAGGTGGATGTAGTTGATTGGAAGGGCAGAAAAACTTACCATAATATCAGGGTTTTTTTTGAAAGCAGAGCATTTTAGCTGCAATGGAAACTGTTTGTAGCCCAAAGAACCTAAGTCATTAAGCCATGTCATTCTTCTGATAAACTAGTATTAAAATACACTTTCTTTTCCTTGATGTTATTGGAATTCTAGGATAAACTTCAAGTCACTGTTCCTGTTTCTTCATACTACTACAGGTCTATGTACCTGGAACAGGAGGTATTATTTTTAGAAAAGATTGAATTCTGCTAACCAATTACATCCTGTAAAATGATGGAATTCTAGTACGTCTAACAAATATGTCAATATTACTTAATCAGTAATATATAATGCCAATGTTTTTAGAATCTTGCAGGAAAATACTTAAAATAGATTCTGCAAAGTCTTCAGTTTCTGATGGTAAAGAAGTGAGAGACTTGTCTCTTAAACAAGTAAGATTGATTACTGTATCTTAGTAACTAAACAACAAATTTTGTACCAGACTTAAACATTTATTTCCTGTTGAAATTAAATAAAATTGTCAATTACATATCCAAAAACCTCATCGCCAATTTTTTAATTCAAAATGCCTCATTCCATTTGCTTCTGTCTATGTATCTGTTGCTCATCTTTTATCTAAAACTAATACCATGTCAGAAATTATGGAACTATATGAACAAAAAGTAGATACAAAAACAAATAAAGTACACCTGTGATGACATCACCTGAAAACCTCCTATTTATCATTGTAGCATTGTCATTGCTGAAAGCTGCAAAAAAAAAAAGGGAAAATCTGTGGCAAAGTGAAGACCTCTTCCTTCTAGAGCTCTTCACTAATACACCTAGAAAAACATAAAGTAATGGATGCCCGAGGTTTGAGGTGACATTATCATAGAACACCTATTAATTTTGAAGTCATCTCAATATCTTAAAGTGAATAAAATATTTAAAATGCGTGTTTAATTTTAAATAAATTAATAGCCAGAAATTATCTTTTATGGTTAATCTGTTTCTTTATGTGATGACTTCAGAAATAGTTGGTATTTTATTGCTACTTCAATACAAAACTTTTTGCAACAACCTCAGATGCAAATGAAGAAGTAGCTGTTGGCTCCTGCCATATTCAGTCTCTCTACCAGGGTGGAAGTATCTCCATGACAAGTGTTCATATTTCAAGACTCACATCAAAGTAAAAGCTTCAGTTAGTTCCCACATACAATTAATCTTGTATCACCTCATCCACAGTGCAAGGAAAATTACTTTGGTTACAGATTCCTTCTACCTGTAAAATATCTATTTCTTAGCAGTACTAGAGATATTTTCTACATCTTTTATGAATATTTCTCTATACTAGATCACTAAAGTTCATCAACCAGAAAGTGAAGGGATGGTGCTTTGGACCTATGGGGATGATTCAGTTTCCTTGACTGCCAGAGCACATATGAAAAGAAGATATTGAGCAAAGAGATGTAAATGCTGTGCTCAAACTTATAGAAGCCTTAAAAAACTTGGTGAAATTACTGTCTCAGGAAAGTGTCTGTCACTGGTAAGACCTGAAGTTTGAGCACAATTAATTTATGACTATATACCAAACATGTTACATTTCCCAATAACTAACATTCACAGTTTCACTTCAATACTTGATGCTTTCTTTTTCTTCTTATCCCTATCAAAGTAGTAAACTGTTTATATATTTTATTGATATTTTCATTTGTATCCGCAGGGAAGGAAGTAAAGGGAGAACAGGGCTGCACTAAATAAAAACACATAGAACAAAGCCATTTGACTGATTTCCTTCAGTCAACTTTACATCCATAGGGAAGAGTAATTTGTGGAAACAAGGAGATGGAGGAGTAATGGATTTCTCTGTCAAAATGATGAGTGAAAGAAAGAAGTAATTACCATTAATGCACTTCAATTATGGCTCAACGTTTTTTAGCTATATGTTCCCATTTAATTTTCATTTAAAACAAAACAGTTGCCACAGACCCAGAGCTAAAAACAGAAATCCCTTTCAGCTACTGGCAAATTAGCGAGTAATGTTCTTATTATATGAGCAGAGGGAAGATTTGCTTCTTCCAGGCAAACACGGGAAGTGCTTGTTTGTTTCAGACACTCCTTCTCCCCCCAGACTCACAGTTGAACTTTATTTCCAATGTTATAATCAGCTAAGCATGATAATACTTTTTTTCCTGGTTCCTATTTAGCTTTCAAAGCCCTCACAGGATTTCTGTCATGGATCAGTGGCACCTTCCAGGAGGGAGTGAGGTCAGTGGACATCCTTGGTATACAGGAAGGCATGTTCTATTAGAAAAGGGAAATGTTTTCAAATCCCTCAGATCTTAAGCTACTAAAAATAAACTAATGAGCCTTAAATTAACTTTTTTTTTCCACAGCTTTTCCAAGCCAAAAGAAAAGTATTTATTATCTGGGAGTGACATGCAGGAAATTAGGCTTATAAATTGTTTTTAAACTATTATAGTTTCCAACTTTCCTTAATTCTAATCTTAATATTAATCTGTTGTTGAGTGCATGTTTCAATTTCAGTGAGTTCTTTTAAATTGGTTCTCATTGCACCATGTGAAATATTTATTGTATAGGAGCTCCAAAAGATACATGATGTAGGAATCACCTTGTTATCACTAGTTGTCTGCCTGGAACAGTTTTGAACTGTTGTCCACATTCAGTGCTTCCTCTCTATATCCCTCCAATAATCAAAATGAACTTCATAAATTACCTGTGAATTTGAAATTCTCCAGAATAAAATCAGAGCTGGGATACCAGCAAACAACATTTTATGTAAGAGTGTGAATGGATGTGAATTTTTTATTGGTGAAACTCATCCTTACTAGGACTCCACTGCAGCCAATGAAGGTATTTTTATAGGAATCATAGCCTTGGCTGATTCACACTGGTCCCTCTGACCCACTGAATTTCTGTTTGTTGCAGGCTGAAGGGCAGGCTGAGAGTAATCCTTGTATGCTTACAGGAGCTTCATTAGGTCTATCTATGATCTGTTAGGGCTGCAGGTGATTTAAGCTTGGCCATGTTTGATCCATGTACACCAAAGAAAGAGAGCTGCTGGTAGAGTTTGGGGTAGACCAGCAAGCATTCCTCCAGATGGTGCCTTGTTATGGGGCTTCCTGTCCCAACAGACATGTTGGATGTGGCCTCCAAGTTGAGGGGAGGATGAGAGAATGAGTTGGAGTTATGCCACGTCAGCTCACTGCAGGGACAGAGAGTGGCCCTTGCTCATTTTATTTAGCACTATAAACAGCCTGAGCACTGAAGAGGTTAAAGAACATCAGACTGTTTTTTCAATGTGTTCTCCTATGACATATATGCTGTAAAACCTCTTTGGGGCCCTTTTCCTTGCTGAGTTATCTACAGACAGTGTCACTGAAGTCAGTGCTGTTGTTGGCCCAAGAACTCAGAACTGTGAGCCTACAAACAGCCCTTATTTTAACAAGTTCATCACAAGCACAAAACCCCAGATGGGCTGGTACCTCCCCTTCGCAGTTACTTTCTGGGCTAGCTGTTATCAGTTTGCATATTACAAGCCAGCTTGACAGATTAAAAGGGAGCAAGAGATGTAAGCCACAGGCAGAGGAGGACTCTGGAGTGACACCATTCAGTCCAAAGAGAAGTTACAAAGTAAAGCTAGTTGCAGACTAGTTGCTACTAGCTACAAAACTGGTTGCGCATTCAGGCAAGTTTCAAACAAATCAGAATCTTTTCACTTGAAGAATTTACAGTTTCTTACAGCAGTTCAGATAGGTGATGGTGATGTATGACACCAGAAAGGTGTGAGGGAGCATTTGTAAATCCTGGTAAATCTGGACCAATCCATGGTGAACAGAAACAGTTCATGCCTTAGGCTAAGGACCCAGTCCTCTTGAAAAATCTTTGCCTTTAAAATGCAGTCCCTGATGACTGAGTCCCAGTCTCACCAAGGGGACATTTAAATGAAGTAACTACAAAACAGTGTCTGCAGAACTACATGTACTGGCCAAAATCCTTTAAAATCCTTTTAACTGAAAGCACAGAAGAGAGTCTGTAGCTCCTACATGCCAGAACATGAGACCATTCTGTTGTTTCCCTGTGAAGACTTGTCTTTCTTCTTCCTGGCTCTCCATGGAAGATCTCAGAGTTTCTTCCTCCACCTGCAGAGTTCCTGGAGGAAACTGTCAATATTTCATACTAAGTTCAAACACCATGTTTTCATCCTAAAGTTTATTTACATTTCTTGATTACACTTGTTCTGGCTCATTTCCTTTGTTTCATTCTTGCCAGAAAACCTTGCTAGAGTGCTTGTCAGTTATTAATAAATTGAGTCAAACAGTAGCAAGTGTGGTTCAACAATTCTGGCAAATATTAATTAATGTAATTTTCATTGTTAGGTGAATTTTTGGCTCCTTTTCAGATCAAACACAAATTCCAGCTCTTTAACATCTGTTTTTGCTATAGAAATGGAAAACGAGAGTTAGAGAAACATTCTCAACAAAAGATGAAAATACTCCATTACTGAATAGACTTTAGAATTTCTTTTTAAATATGGAATTAATAACAAGTTTTGTTTGGCTGTTGAGTGATTGTTCATGACGTTACAAATTATGAAATCAGAAAGAACCAATATGAGACATCCTTAGATTAGATTCTGTGAGAAACTTCAGAAAAAACAAATCAATGCTTTGTGAAAAAATTCTGGTGATGGGCACTTCATTGCTGCTATTGGTGAATGATTCAATTTAGTTACAGTGAACTTCTTTACTGCTAAAAAAAAATCTTATTTATATTCCAAATGTACCCTGCCTGAACCTCAAACCTTTGTGTTGTTTTTAGACTTTGTTTTATAGCTCTCATTATCAAGTTGGTGACTCCCATCACTTGGAGTGTCCAAACAAGGCATCACTTAACCTTTGGAATTTATAAAGTTCTCCAAAGCTTTTTAGCAATAATATGTAGCTTTCAGTCTCAGGTTTTCTTTGGATTCTGCACAGTTCATCAACATCCATTTTGAACTGTAAGTTCAAGAGAACTGGAAAGAGCAGTCAAGCAGCTTTGCACGAGTAGTAGACAAACAAAGTAGAACCTCCCTGTTCACGTGACCATACATGTAGGGATCACTTTTGCCCTTTTGGTACTATTTGCCTTCATCTGTCACAGTATGAAATAATTCTGTCTTTTATGAAAATAATACCATAAATTAAAGAAGCCAACCCTTTTTCTGAGATTTTTTTTTCTAAAACTTTATAGTACTAATTTCCCTTCAAAAAGGTAGATTTTTCTAAGTATCCATCTGCTATCACCAAAGAAACCCCTATCAATGTGGTAACAAGACTTTGCTATGTTATGTATGCTTTTACTGCCACTATTCAAAACAGATATTTGCCATCTTCTGCAGCTATCACATCACTGACTGTGGTACAGGTTTACCTATGTTGGAGGACATCATAATTTTTCCTCCAGATTCTCTTAGACCTCTATCTCAAAAACTCATTCATTCTGAATCTAGAAAAGGCTGATTTTGTAGTTCTTAAAAGTTATTAACAAAACAAATTGGAGGCAAAAGCAGTCTGAAGTCAAGATGAGGAAGAGCCTATAGAACGGGTCCATGCTTAGTGTATTCAAAAGACCTAGGGTCTCTTTGTGAAATTTCATTAAAAACATGGTCATGTGAGACTGTCTCACTCTTCCAGTGGAATCTGCAATGTGGAAGCCAGCAGGTCAATATTTATGAACATAGTTCAAAGTCAGCACCTGAACTTGTGTAATAAAAATGCAGCAATAAAAAAGGTACTGTATGTCATTAGGAAATGTATGAAGTAAATTTAGAATAGAAAATGAAAGTGAGTTGTTACTGATATTGAGATAATATGATACAAGGAAAGGGAATGAAGGGAAGAAAGTGGAACATTTTTGCCATTGGTAATTTAACTCCTTTTAGAACCTTTTACTGAAGTGCTTATAACCTATTTTATTGTATTTAGCTG
Organism: Aegotheles bennettii; assembly: GCA_013398125.1. NCBI lineage: Eukaryota > Metazoa > Chordata > Aves > Caprimulgiformes > Aegothelidae > Aegotheles > Aegotheles bennettii. The sequence continues at coordinate 74,455 of VZRW01001889.1, read as the reverse complement.
TACAAAGACTTTCTTTTATTAATTCTCCATAGCCGTCTTTTCCCCTGGAAGATATTATTCATAGCTGATACACCGTGAATATGTTGGGTCTTAATTTATTCACTGTATTCATAGACTGTTTTCTTGTCAGATTCACAGATGTTATCCATACTAGTTAAAGAAAGATGCAAACCTCTCCTGAAATATGTAATCATAGAATCATTTTGGTTGGAAAAGACCTTTAAGATCATCAGGTCCAAACATTAACCTAGCACTGTCAAGTCCACCACTAAACCATGTCCTTAATCACCACACCTACACATCTTTTAAATACCTCCAGGGATGGTGACTCAACCACTCCCCTGGGCAGCCTGTGCCAGTGCCTGACAATCCTTTCAGTAAAGAATTTTTTCCTAATATCCAATCTAAACCTCCCCTGGCACAACTTGAGGCCGTTTTCTCTTGTCCTATTACTTGTTACCTGGGAAAAGAGACCAACACCCACCTCACTACATCTTCCTTTCAGGTAGTTGTAGAGAGTGATAAGGTCTCCCCTCAGCCTCCTTTTCTCCAGACTAAACATTCCCAGTTCCTTCAGTCACTCCTCATAAGACTTATGCTGTAGACACTTCATCAGATTTGTTGCCCTTCTCTGGACGTGTTCCAGCACCTCAATGTCCTTCTTGCAGTGAGGGGCCCAAAACTGAACACAGTATTAGAGGTGTGGCCTCACCTGTGCCAAGTACAGAGGGACAATCACTTCCCTTGTCCTTCTGGCTACATTATTTCTGATACAGGTCAGGATGCTGTTGGGTTCCTTGGCCACCTGGGCACACTGCTGGCTCATATTCAGCTGACTGTGAACTAATACCCCCAGGTCTTTTCCATCAGGCATGTTCCTAGACACTCTTCCTCAAGCCTGTAGTGCTGCATGGTTTTGTTTTTTTTGGGAGGCGGTTGTAGTTAACAAGTAAGCCCACACTGCCCTGGCTCTTCTGAAGAAGGATCTCTGGCTATGTCTGTAGTAGTAAGTTAAACATTGACAAGTGGGTTTCTGGACATTGAAATGTGTCATAGCTTTTTAGAGTCTGAAAGCAATCAGAGATTTTGTCTGTGCACACTAGCCATCTCCTGGGAGTTAGGGTAGACCCAAAGACCATATCCTATAAGTATGATAGATGTGACAACAGTATTTATAACAGCAAGAGGTTTTGATCTTATGAACATAGACCATTCTGTGTCATTTGGTCTCAGGACCAGAAAATAATACCAGGCACTTAATTCACTAGGTGTACTTTAGCCCCTTTGAAGGCTGAACATTTGTGTTGTTTTAGCAGATTTGAAATTCATAGAACTATTCAAGTGAATAACTATTCCTTAGCAATTGATAAATGTTTGCAATTGCCAGTGTTATGTCAGGAATGTATCTGAACATCTGAGACTGTCTATGCTTTGGGCCCAGTGACACAGCCTAAGTATGCATTTGAGTATCCTTTTAAAGAAAAACCTCTCAAATTACATTTCTAACTTTTACAGTGTCAGCTATACACTTTGAGAAAGTACTGCACAGTGCCTTTTTGAATAATCCATTGAACCTTCAAGTGCTCTTAAGTAGCATTAGCTGACAGTTCCAATTGCACTTTCTAAACCTGACTTATTACAGTAGCATTTAGTTACAAAAAAAACTTCTCTGTGAATTAGCAAGGCAACTAGTTTGTGTATGTAAAGATTCCAAAGCTAACTGCCATAGCTTGTCTTTTTTTTGTGTGTTCATAAACTGGAATAGTTGCTATTCTGGTGGCAGTTTAACATATATTTTTGGAAAGGAAAATAATTCTAGTAAGTGTATTAAAGAGCATGTTGTTTTCTCAGATTTTTTTGCAACACATGGGTTGATCTAATGAGGAATGAAGATCTTATAGGCAGAAAAAGCAATTTCTCAGGTTTCCCTGTTCAAAAGAGGAGAGTGAATAATTTAAGAAAATGAACAAGATCTTTTTTGAGGTGAGTGATAACATTCTCTGTTACAAGTGGTATGTCTCCTAGGGTCTCCCTAGACCTTCACATTCCCAGCAGTATGACTTTTGAAGCTACTTAGGCAGTGTCTCTGAAAGCTGTGACTGATACAGCATCACTCTTTCTGACTACTCACCAAGTCTGATGGAAATTAATGTATCAGCAGGAGACAGCATATTTTCAGGCAGGAGACATCATGCTTCCATCAAAATCTCTGTGGAAAGAAGGGTAACAATGGCATCCTGACTAGCCCCATATTAAGTCACATTAAACAGGAGCTCATGCCTTCTCCCTTTGTCCACATAAATCCCTATGTCCACAGAGAACTTGCACAGATGCCAGAATAAAAGAGAGGTGAAACAGCAATGTCGTTAACCAGTTAGTCTTCACTTTTATATTTGAAAGGCAGAGCCCTAAACCTATGAAGATTAAACCCTTGAGATGACAGCTGCTTAGTTAAATGTAGAATTGTCTAGTGTAAGACACTCACATTTGAGAAAATAATCTGACCTCCCTTCTTAGTTGTTAGTGAGACACAGACATTTGTAAAGGATGATACAACAATCATATCCCACACTACTTTTTGTTGGTGTCAAAGTGACAATCTTATGATATGAGACATTAATCCCATCATTTTCAGAGGGATTGCAGAATCATGATCAGATCAAAAATGGGTTTGTTTTTCTTTTGTCCTCAAAATACTCTTGAAGCAGTGGTGGTACGCCGTTTTTATACAACTTGGAATACTGAGAGTATAATTCATCACACGGTTTCATGCACTTTATTCTGAGAAATGGTTCCAAAAAAATCCAGACTCTTTCCTGAATACTGAAAATAGTGAAGCTTGGTTTCTAGTTATTGCATGTCATATTATTAAGTGATAGTCTTTGAAAAAACAGCACTAAAGCTTTAGCATGACCTTACCTTTGACTAGAAACTGGAGACGTGAAATTAGCTCAAGAATAGGCAAGATAAGGATGAAAAAGAGGAGAGAATATCCCAACTACAGGAAAAGCATCATTTTGAACTCACACATTCTTATGTGCCTGGGGAAAGAAATCTTCACTGAAGAATGACAATTTGGATGTGTAATAGGGGACAGACTCAAACCAGAACTTTTCTTAGAGTTAAATCTTTCACCATCATACCAAGTTCTGTCCCTCAGGGTGGAATTAATAAGATGTCTATCTAGCTACATATTTTCATAATTTCTACAGGAACTTCAGAATTTTTTGATCTCTTCTTAGCTGGTAGGTTTGGTTCAAATTCACTCCAAAGTTTAAATGTTTGGGGGAATAATGGGAGATAAAGAGAAACATAGCCAAGCAGGCACACATAACCTATGGCATTATTTAGCCCCTGTTTCCATAGGTAAACAGGTTTCAAATTCCTGAACTGAAAGGACGAAAATCTGTAGAATTGACTAACTTTGACTAATGAATATAAGAAATATACCTCTTTTACATGTCTCAGAAATCTAAGGTAAAAAAATAGACTATACCTAGGGTGATGTTTTTAGTGTTGTAGAATAAATTCTAGATAAATTCTTTGCTTTTCTGTATGAGCAGTTCCATATTTGGACTTTGCCACTGGCAAGTTTCTATCTGCAGCTACTCTCCTACCAAAGATTTACAGCTACGGGGTGTCTTTCAAGATTACAACAAAACCAGACTGCTCAGTTTGCCCCATTTGTGGGGTTCATGACATTGCATAGAAGGCTTTTGCTAGCTAGGAGCTGTCACAGAAGTTCTTGTGAACAAGCCTAAGACATTTTTTGTCTGTTCTAGAACTAGGAGGGTATATTGTCCCATTTCTCTTCCTTTTCTACTTCCCCCTACAAAACGTAAGGAAAGGAAGTCAAGTTAACGTCAAAATTGTGATGAATATTACATTCTTCTAGAAACAGGTGCTCAGTGAAACCTCCAATCCTCAACTAAATTAAAGAGTTTCCTTTTAATCTTCCTTTATATTACATTCCAGAATCCTGCACCAGTTTGCTGGACTGTGGCCCTTAGCACTGAAAGGAAGGCTAAAACGTCTTTCCCAAATTTCAGAATAATCCAAAGAAGAATAAATGCAGAACCAAGTAGATTTGACATATACATATTCACTAAATGTTATATTGCACAGGCAGAGCTTGACAATATCTTTTTTTGCCCAGATTGACTTTCAGCCATGCAAATAATAATCAGTTAGATCCATAGAATCCTAAAAAAACAGTTGCTGTAGAGCAAACATAGGAAGGGAACACTGAACAGGTATTCTTGGAGAGGAAAAAGCATAACAAATATTTGGATAAAAGTTTATGTCCATTGAGGATATAAAAGGAACAGAATAAACTACTTCCTTTTCCTCCCAGCTGGCCAAGAGGATCTTTCTGTAAATGTCTCACTTCTTCTGTGTACTCCAGTATTCCCTTTGTTTATCTTTTCACACCTTTCAATTAAGTTAAATGAAGGGAGATATTCATATTTCTTTAGATTTTTATAGTCAAGCCTGGATTTATTATAATGAAATGTGAGTAAATAAAAATACTTTGAAATTAGATAGCAATTTTAAATATAAAACACAAAAATAAAATTAAAATCTGGTGCTTTATCCCATCGAAATAATTGTAATTGAACTGCTCCAGAACGTAAATCTTAAGTCATACTGATTAATACACTGAGCTCATGTTGCACTTCTATGCATGCTCTTGAACACAATGTCATTTCATGGAATTGAAAAAAGTTTCATCTGTTTTTGTTCCCCTGCGTATATTTCATCCAAACCCTGATGGACAACTGTCTCAGACAACGTTGTCAACACAGCTAGCACTAAAAATGCTGGTGAGTCTCATCAGAGTGTACGATCCATTTTAAAGAAGTTAGACTACAGATTGCCAGGAAGATATGTTTTGTAAGGTAACACTTTGTTTTCCAAACTTATCCAGATGGTTTCTGTAGATTGCAGTCTGTGAGGTTAGAGCTGAATCAACAGAATATCCAGCTCCCTCACCTTTTTCTCTTGTTCATTTCCTACCCAAGGAAATAAATATGGAGTATATTCTAGAAGAAAAGCAAGAATAAAAAGAGGTATTTCCTCTCCCAGGAAAACAAAACCAAACAACAAAAAAACCCCCAAAACAAACAACAACAAAAAACAAACTGAAACAAACCCTCAAAAAAACCCAGCCCCCCCAAAAAACCTGAAACAAGAAAAAATCCAAACAACAAGAAACCAACAATCAACCCCTCTCCCCACCAAACAGCCCAAAACCACAAAGAAACCCAAAACCATAGCACTCACACAGTTAGAAAATATTTGAGTGTATTTGAACCATGCCTAGCAGCAGAAAACACTGGAATGAAATGAAGTAATTTTCAAAAGTAATTTTCTTCTGTTTAAATCTCTGCATGAGTGCTTTAAGTTCATCCTTTTCACAGTGGTTAAGTTAGACATCTCCAAAATTTCCTTAGTAGAAATATTACCTTTAATTCAGCTTGGAAGAAAGTGATTTGTTACAATATGTGAAAAAATAGCATTTTATTAATTATCAACCTGGTGTAAAATACAAAAGAATGAAACTCCAGAGCTCTAAGCTTGTCACTAGTTCCTTTCCCATGAGGCATTAATTCCTTGAACATTTTGAACATTTTCTAAATTCTGCCATTTATCTGATAACTGAAGTTAAAGGTAGTGGTGGTGCACAATTCTTCCTCCTGACTCTCTAGACTCACCTATGTTCTGGGATGTCTTTGGAGGACATAGTTTTCCTGCTGCAAGTATCATACATCTATTAGGAAGAAAGCAAAATTACAAGATAAAAAATTGTTTTCTAGCAACTTTTCTCCATGGTGAGGTCTTCAGAGCTTGCTCTTGGAATAATATTCTCTCTTCCTCAGTTCTCCTGGTTCTGTTTTAAACAAGAGAATAACTCAACTTTCTTCCCTTGCCCTTGTGACTTGTATTTCTACCATAAATATATGCCAGCTTGTATCTTCTTGATTCAGTCTGCAGTCTCCTTTCTGCTAAGAAGCATTCATCACTATTTCAACAAAAGGTATAAAAAAATCTTTTGAAGTCTCAGTTATACTTGGTACATGATGATCTACCATTTCCAGTTATCTCTAATGTGCCACCTAGGCACATTTAGGCACTATCTGAGTCACTGTTTACAAACTTAGAAGCAGTGAAACAGACTTATTTTTGAATATATGACTTCATTAGTGATTTCCAAGGATAAATGCTGCTCCACCATTCTGAAAGGCTTGGCTCAAACAAAGCCAGAGATAGACATTAAAAAGGATGCTTGTGCTGTACACAGATCCAAGTTTCAATTTATGTTGAGTTTTTCTTCCTCTCTGCTCAAGAAATTTGTGTTATTCCTTGCATGTTTTTCCCAAAACCTAATGCTTCAGAGCTTCCTTCTCCTACAAAACAAAAACAGACAGTGTCAACCCACAGCACAGCATGTGAGCAGCCCAATAATAATAAGCTAAAGTGTGCATGTGATGGAGCAAAACTGCTGATAAGAAAAATACTTTCAAAGACTAGTTTGAAATTAACAACTCAATCCTGTTTGCATTGAAGTCAGTATTGACACACCCATTATGAAAAAGAAGACTAAGTGGTTGTTTGATTACAATGGAGAGACAAAAAAGCTAATCTTAAAAGACTCTTTGTTTCTGGGGAAGAAACCACAATGGCCTTTCTGGAAGTTAACAGCTGGAAGTTGAATGTTGCTAAATTCAAGTGAAGAGCATTTTCCTAGCAGTGAGGATGGTTAGAAGCCAGAACAGACTTCCAGCGGAAGAATTACATTCTCTAACTTTTGAAGATTTTAGCTTGAGCTTGGATAGTATTCCCAATTCTGTGGTTTAGCCGGGATAGCTAACTTGCAGCCAAACTTGTGGTTAAAGTGGTCTTAAACTTATTAAATGATGTTGAGGCATTTTGTGGTTTAGGGGGAGAATTAAATAGAAGGCCTGTAGACTCTTCTGGTTCAGACAAGGTTCCCTGTTTTTCCTGAATCTATGGAAAAATCTCCATTCCTGACTTCTGCTCCTCAGTTCTAGGCTCTGTTTTATGCGGGAGATTAAACCAGGAGAGATAAAGGTCTCTTTGACATTCATGCCTCTGATTCAGTAAAGGGGAGATAAGGATGTTCTATACTAATTACTGGGGTAATACTTCTATAATGTTCTTTTAATCATATTCCAGGCCTTTATGTGTTTATCACAATAGTGAATGCATGGTAGGAATTCTCTTGTTGGCCCACCAAATGCATGGCACAGCTCTCAGTTAAGGACACACGCTGCTGGTAAGCCATTAATGCGCTTCTATGTGCTGGTAAGTGAAGCATCTGGAAAACAATGAGGCTCGCCCAGCGGACAATGCATCCCATATATCTTACATACCTATCTTAAGATGAGCAGCATAGTCCTCTGGAAGCGGTTGTTCTTCACCATTGATTATAGGAGGAGCTTAGAAAACTATAAACAGCTGTCTAGATTTCAGATTTCTTATTCTAGGTGAAACATCTAAGAACAGACAGCCTAATTCTGCAAAGTGCTGATAGTCCCTCCAAAGTCACAATAAGAGAAAAAGAAGTCCTTAAGAAATAGTTTGAGATCTAAGGCTGTATTTAAACAAATCATGTAAATACTCTCATTGAAGTCAAGAGAACAATATGTGTAAAGGAGAAAGCATTTTTTTCCTTAAACTAGTAGTATCCCACCCCAAGTGTTTCAGAAAGATAAAAGAAATACAATTAAGTAATTATATGATACATCAAACAAGCAAAATGTTCCTTCTTACATCTGCTAACAATCAGTTTAAGCCACAAACACAATATTGCTTTATGTTCATTATTATCTTAGAGTGTATATTAAAATACAGATATTACTATGGATAATAAAATTATCAAGACTTTTCTTAAAATCAGCAGTAGTATTTGTTTTGATGATCTCCTAGGGCAAACTATACACTACTCAGCTGAATGTTCCATTAAAAAAAAAAGTTTCTATTCTTTTTTATGTTACTTTTTCAAATTTCATTACTCAGGTTATATTTTCAAGTTTTTACACATTAGAAACTCTATCTGCTATTCAGAGCTTTTTCCATAAAGTAAATCCCTTTTACATAGACCCAGTAATACTATCCCAGTCATTGTCATCTGTTTCTTGAATACCATCATATTTCCATTTCTTTCTTATTCTTCTCTTACTCTTTATAATTCATTACTTTTTCCATTCTAACAAGACCTGGTGGGAATTCACAAAACTATCTGAAATAATTTCAGAAGTCCTGCTCATACTTTCTATATATTTCTGTATTTTGAAACAGATATTTTTGTTATGTTAGCCACATACCAATCTGCACCCGAACTCAAAAGCCACAAGAACTTAAATACTTGTCAGAATAGAGGAAATCATGTTGTTTTGGTTGTTATAGTTACTTCAGACTGCAACAGATAAATCATTAACAGCTGACTAATTATATCTTGGTTGTTACATCAGTTATATTTTTCTGTAAGATCTGCTGTAAGGTATTCTGTTTAGATATTATGTACTGGCAAGTAGCTAAACCTCTTAGTTTCTTAATCAACAGAAATATCTCACAATTGGAAAAAACTAGCTTTTGCCAATATTAAGTTAACCTGAAATATGATTGTGATGAACCTGAAATCATTTGCAAGATTTGGCTAAATTAAGCCAACTCATTTTTGTTGATATAACCCCTCTGGGAAAATAGCTAGAGAAAGCTTTTTCCTAGGAAAAAAGAGAAGCAGATTGAGTTTTGTCCTTTTAGGAAAGAATTTGACCCCTTATCTTCTGTCTTGTTGAAAGCTGATTCAGCCACACAGGCTGGTGATTACTCAGGTAAGTTTCCCTCATTCACTCTTGGTTAGAATTCTTGTTCATGTGGCACAGCTGAATATTTTTTGGACAAGACAGTCATTGATTCTTGGCAGGAATTTGAACACTCACTGGCCTGTTATGTAGGAAGCCAGTCAGGATATGGGGTCATTATTACCTCTTTGATGCCTGGCACAATAACATTTTGCTGTTCCATGCAAAAAGTAACATGTCCAACAAAAGGAATTGAATCTATAAGGTTTGTAGTTTGCAGGGTAGAAGGGTGTCACACACCCTGGTAAATGCTCTAACCGATGACTGATGAGCCAAGAGGGATCAACAGACTCTTTCAGAAATCTAGCCTCTTTTCTTGATTTCTTTTTTTTCCACAAGGATTTTACTAGATGTGAATGAAACATTCTATTTTACATAAAAGAATGTGGTTTTAGTGTTTCCTTTTTGTAATAAGAAATTTTAAAGTCTCTTTGGTTTAATCTGAATTTTAATAAGGTTTTGTTCAGAGTGATTGAAAACATATAAAGGTTGTGGTTGGTTTCTTTCACAGACAGATTCACCTTCAAAAATAATGCTGAGAGATCTGACCATTTAGCTGCCCAATTGCTCTTTCATAGATCTGACATACAAATGAAACAAAAAGCTTACTCTCTGAAATGTCAGAGTTTTGTTGTTATTTTTTTTCTTTGCTCATGAAATCAACTGTCTAATTTCTTCAAGCACTTTTTTTTTTCAACTTGGCTGTGGAAAATGATCCACTTTGCAATAATTCACATGCTCACACTTTGTTGGAGAATCTTTTCAGGGGAGCAAGAAAATGTCCTTACACAAACAAAGGAAGTATTTCATTTCCATGAGACAATCAGCTAATGGATGGATTTCATATGATATAGGGCAATCAATTCACAGCATTCTAAACCAAGACTATAAAATAAAATAATAATAAAAAATAGGTAGGATCCAAACCACTAGTCACAACTGAAAATCTTACAACTACAGCCTAAACCCTTCTCACTAATTTTCCTGAGTGTTCAGGGAGAAAAAAAATCCTGGTTTCAAAAACCTCCAGAGAGAGAGCCTATCCACACAAGTTTATCACAGCAGTGTAAATCTTGTATATCCCATATGATGATGATGGTATGAAACCAGTAACAGTGGTCTGTATTTGATCACATTAAGTTTGTTGCTGCAGAAGAGAACTGAGAAACACCCTTCATGTATTTGGGTAAGGCACAGTATGAGTGTTTTTTGACTCAGTTGTTCTTTGTTATGGAGGTTCAGAACAGAGATTCTCCTTAGATAAAATACAAAGGGGAAAGCATTATTGCTACTTCCTTCTGAGAGATGACAATTTTCCAAATGCTCATTACAGAGATGATCAAATGATCCACTTGCTTTCCTTAGGTGCTTTGGAAAATCCTATTTTTCAATAACTGTGCTGGAAACATGTTGTGAGAAGACAATTTCAATCTAAAGGATCTGTTCCAGGTTGCACTCACACCATCTGGTTGCACTCACACCTACCTGACTTCTTTTGTTATTAACAAGTACAGACTTTGGATAGGAGCTCTCAAAAAACAATATACCTAGGAAACCGAAGCATATTAACAACACTATTCATGAGCAATGAGCAATTTGCATATAGTTTTATAAACTGTTTACAACCCTTACATTTAGATGAAGAATGAACATCATGTTGAGAAAATGGCAAAACTCCCATTGATTTCAAGTGCGTCCTGCTCTGTCTAGCAAGTTAGATGTAAAGGTAAAGGATAGAGGAAAGACGGCTAGGAGAAGGACAGAAATGTTAGATTGATTAGTTAGAGTTATCTCAATTTGAAAATGCAGAACCTCTTTCCCACCCATCTTGTCTGCCATTCTTTCTACCCACAGCAGCCATGTATACTTATTAAATAATTTTGAAACAGCCAATAATGCATACAGTATTTCAAAAGTCCATAGAGTTCACTGAAAATAATTATGCTGACCTCCAAAAACATTGGACTAGGCCTTAAGAGAAAGTACTATTAATGAAGTAGAATCAGTATATATTTGTTTTCATGGGGAAAGTGGGAAAGGAAAGGAGAAAGGAAAGAGACAGGAAAGGAGACAAGAAAGAAAAGGAGAAAGGATAAGAAAAAAACTAATTGTCATACAGAAGGTGTTGATGCTGGTTTTCGTTTACAAATAGCTCCACACAATAGAAATACTTCATGAAGCACTGGGGGACTTCAGCATCTGCTGACATTCAAATAGAGTAGAAGAGAAGAAGGCTCCTGCATGCATTATTCGTGCTGACCATTTAAAGCTTCAGCCCACAGGAAGATATAAATGTTTCAGTAAATGAGAGTAAAGAAAATCAACAAATCAAAGAGACAGCATATGGGCAAATACACTCTTTTGTGTAAAGTTGTGTCATGGAGAGATATTTTAATGTGCAAGGAGGTGTTGAATGCTGTGCTTGAGGCAACAATGTGATACAGAAGCTGTTTCTATTTATATGGAACTATTTCAGTGCCTCCAGGACTGGAATAGTCATCCTGGGTTACGAAGGGCTGCTGACCCGGAAACTTATGAAAGACATTTCTGTTTGGAGAGTTCTTTGGAGAGGTTGCTCAAATTAGTCGACATCTTTCTGAAACAAGCAGCAGTTGTGTGTGCAAGTTGGGAGAAAATAGAGTGTCTCAATCAATGCTTACTTTCTCATGGGAAGAAAGTGTGTGAACAGATCAGAAAGGCAGCAGAGTCTTTGCATCTGTGTCAGGGCAAACGAAAGCTGGCAGTCAGGTGGCTTCCCTTCTCACAAAAGGAACAAGTAGAGTTAGGTAATTACTGTTTAATATTTCCAGCAGGATGTTTGAAGGGAGTGTTTAATTATCCTGCCAACATCTATTCAAATAAACACGAGGGATTTAGAACATTTTTTGGAGCTGCAGGCTTAAAAGGAATACCAAACATTCTGGGGCACTAAACCTCTTAGATCTCCTCTGTAATGTGGCATAGTAACATGTTTCTATTGACATTTTGCCTTTTACATGAAATTATGCCTGCCCTAGAAAACACAGCAGTGATGTATCTTGTTAAAGCAGCCTGCCTCCTCTTTCACCTTCTTAAATCCTGTCTTGAAACTTTACTGAAGAGGTAATATTTTCAGTGGAGCACACTAGGACAATAGCTGAGTGAATCTTTTTTATTTTTGGCTAGTGGACTTTTAAAGCAAAGTCATTGCTGAGAAATATTCTGAGGATTCTTCTCATAGGTCAAATAATTCTGCTAAATGTCATGCTGTTGAAATTGCCAATCAAAAATGGCTCTATGAAGACCTATTTGAAAAAGGTGTCTCGTTTAGAAAACTTGTCTCATTTACACATGTAGATGTTACTGGTGTTCTTCTAAGAGTTTTACATATAGTTCTGCAGCAAGGAAGGTTATTCATACATTGTATTGATGGGCCTTGCATGTTCCCATAATACAAGTTTCACTCAGCTGTCTCAAATTTTGAAATAAGCTTTATGCATATCTACCCACATATTTACCTATGCAGGATGAACAATGTATGATTTTGTTTATTGTGGAAAGTCATTGTAGGATTTATATTAAATTCAAAAGATTACAAGTAAAAGAGGCTCATTATTAATGGAGTGGAAGTCCTTGTAAGGCAAGAATTCACTTGTGCAGTATCCTTGAAAACTCCCATTATGTATGGGTTAATAGGAACCATAGCCCTGAAATCATATGCATTTTTCCATTTGAAAAGGGTATTTCTAACACCTTCTTAACTCTTTTATTACCGAGATACCATACAATGTTGAAACTAAGGACACAGTTTGCAATTTATTTTTTGTTGTGTTCTTTGAATGTGGCATGTGGTTCGAGTTTTAAAGCTTATTTCCTTTTCGTCTAATGAGCCTCTGAAAGTGATTAAATAGAAGAAAGACAGGTTAAGCCAATGACATTTTATCGGAGGAAACAGTATCAAATCTAGCATCTGAAAGGCTTTTTCTAGGTTTCCAAGATTTCTCACAATAAAACACTTTCTTATGACTAGACTAGTAATCAGAAACTCAAGGCATTAAATATTTCTCACTTGGTATTAAGACAAAATGCAAGCAATGTTCAGAAGAAATGTTCTTATGTGCTCTTATGTGTTCTTATATGTTTTCACATGTTACCTTTTGTATGTCTGGCACTCCATTCTAGATGCCTGCTTTTGTTTTTATGATTAATATGTTTTTATCCGAAACCCAACGAGTCTCCTTCAAGCATGTGGAAATTCTACCCAAATCAACTTCTCAGTTATTATTTTGAAGAACTTTTTGAAAGAAATGGATTGAGCTTACTCAGGATACTTTAACATTACATCCAGGTTCCACAGATGAAAATGAGCTCACAATCCATTCACAGTTTATGAAGATGTAGAGGTATAACGGGTAAACATCAACTGTTTCGCTTTGCCTTTCAAAGTGTTATCTGTGCCACATACATCTTGGCAGGGAAATGGTGGTTATTGGATTTGAATGGGCTATCTAGGATGATGAATAACAGTACATTTTTTTTATAGTTGTTTTGTACAAAGGCCTTGATCTATCACCAGAGACTCACAGTGCAAGACATTTTGTGTGCTTCTGTCAGTAGAAGAGTCTGGCTCAAATGAAGAGCTCCAGATAGGCTGCAGAAGTGAAAAACAGCACAGTGGCATTGACCAGGACAACGAGCAACCTTCTTTGTTTACCCCTTGTGTGTTTTGAACTTATGTTAGTGTCCTAGAGTTATGTTCATTGCATTATTAGATTTATAGTAAAACCTGCTGTACTCTAACATACAGGAATTATCAAAATACTGAGAAGCATATGTAGTAAGTAAACTAGATAAACAATCAATTTTTTTCCCTTCTACATCAACTTTAAAATGAATGACTTGGAATAAAGATGTGAGCTGCAAAGACTGTGTTCACAGGAACCTCATTGGTGTCTTAGTGGGCTCTGTAGTTAAGTAACAGCTGTCTGTATTTGGAAACTGTACTCTTCAGATCTCTGCCTGGGAGAAAGATGCATTGCTGTGCTGTCCTTGAGCTTGCTGGAGACCACCATGCTCTTGTTGAGAGACTAGGAATAATGTTAATCTCATTTATCTTTGCCATCTAAAAGATAGACATTTGGTTTAAGAGGTCATTTGGAAGTTTTCAGTAAAGAAAGACAGATACCTCCAGTGGAAGCTTCAACCTACTCTAAGATAGCCTCTAAAAACAAGACCTAAGACGGCATTTAGAGGTCACTTTCTCTCTCTCTAATGCCTGTGCAGACTACATTTCAATAATCTATACTTTGTTTTACATGCTAAAACAAGATTAATCTCACCGAGTGTCTCTATTTTTAATGATGTTTGAAATGCTATTTCATAAGTTTCAATTAGAATTGCCACAGATAAAACTTCACTCTTATGTCATGTATCACTTATACACAGTAATGTAGCTTTCATGATGTATTTCTTAAATTATCTTTTAGTAGTATTTTTTTTGCATAACTACAACAAGTTGCATAAAATAAAATAAAAGTATAGCAAGTAAACAACATAAGTAATAACCAAATAAGGACAGGCTCTTGAACAATGGAAGTAAAATTTTTGTTAAGGACCTGAATATTGAGATAACATTACTGAATATTGAGATAATATTACTTTCACACTATTTTACCCTCATTATAGATACCCTGATCAATCATACTAGACCTGCTATTGCAAGTCACTATATAGGAACACAGAAAAAATTATCTGAAACAAAAGAGAAACAAACCACTATAGAGGTGGAATGCCCAGCTCCCCAGCTGCAACTCATGATTTCCTTTTTCTTATCAGAGACATTCATATAACATCTAAGCTTCTATCCTTGTTAAAAATAAACTTAAAATTTTTCTCTAAAAATAAATCCTTTATCTCTAAATACAGTAAAATAAATCAAGAGATTCTTGTTTCCAGTTTGTTTGAGGAGGAAAGTTTGGAGAGTATGGTTGTTTCTTTAGTTTAAAATCATCTGAACATGAAACAATTAATAAATCTGTTGTCCTTTCCTTATGTCAAATATAAACTTAACTGTATATTGCCCTATGGTGAATTCTCTCCTTCACACAAAGATACATGACAGATTCCCTATCTAGGTTTTGTCCACAAGTTTAGTAAGACACCAGATTTTCATCAACATTTCTCTGTGAACTATTATGTGGATAGAGAAGTTGGCAGTAACATGCTCGTAATGAAATCTCTGTGCTGCTGTTAACAAACCTGTCCTAATGCATTAACCTATGGCTTTTTATCCACACTGATTTTCAAGTTGTAATTCTTTCTCTTGCTAGATTAATTCTTTTAGCAACTAATTCTCTGGGTACAGAAAGAAAGAGGGAAAGAACAAGCCTGAAGGAAAAGTTGCCTCTAGGACAGATTAAATGTGATAAAGGGAAAAAAACCCAACCAAACCTTGAACCAATGGTGGCTTGATAAAACTAAGTCAAGTGACTCTTTATTGGTAGTTGGACAAGACGGTGTGATCATAGATGGTGTGCTTTAGATGCGTGCCAAAGACAACCATAAAAAACATTTACAGAAAAATGTCAAAGAATGAATAAGTAAAAAGTTAATAAGTAGGAGACTCAAAAAAACCGACAATGTTTTATTTTTTCCTGTGCCACTTTAAGCATTGATTAGCTCACGATTTAGAAGAAATAAAAGGCAATCATTCATTTATGCAACATGTAAGCAACTTGGGCAGCTTATAGCCATAAAGCATATTTGGAGTCCAGACTGAAAGAAGGGCTAAATTCTTCAGAAATTTCAATAACAGCTAAGGATTATTAGTGGCCTAGGATTCTGGCAAGGTTGCAAAACCTAAGGATTATACAAGAAACCAAAAGCCACTTTTTAAGTATGGGAAAGAAGAAGAAAGTTTTGTAGTCAAATTATTCAATAATTGCTGCTGAAGAAGTTTTCTACCTTCCTCTGAGGCAACTGCTTATGTCACTGTCATCTGAAGGATGAATCAGGATAACAAAGATGAGCTATTGGTCTACCAGAAGTGAGTGCTTCTCTGATGACCTTGCCATGGAGGACAGTAAGGTTTTACTAAAGCTGGCAAGGCTGCAGTGCAGTTTCTAGCCTGTTGCTCAAGTTATGCTTTCATGAATAGGGAACAGCAAACCCGTTCTGGTTTGTAATTACATCCATGCACTCAGGAACTGAGGGTGAAATGTTGGCCTGGACATGCTGAAGTCAATGAGATAGCATTCATTGCCTCTAGTGCAGTTCTGCTATCCCATGTGCTGTTAAGGATTGTTTACCCCTGCTACAGTAGATACACATGGATATTCAAACCAGTCTTGCACAATAGCTATCTCGACAATCAAAAAAACTGTGAAGTTTCATAAAATTCCCTTCAGAGAGCTCACAGGGGTTTATTCACCCTTTTCACTCCCTCCCACTTGTAATAGAAGACAAATTACCCAAATATCTCCTGATCACATTCCACATACTTCTGTCAGCAGGAAAAGTAGAATTTAACAGAAAGCCCGGATACCGAGGGTGGTCAAACCCACCACTTTCAGGATTCAGGGATGATGGAAAAGAACCCCCTGCTTGTCCTCCAGGGTGACCTTCCATCTGAGCTGTCAGGTTATCACAGATCCATCTGTAAACAAAGGATAGCAGGTTCCCTGGGCAGTGTCAGGATCACACTCGGTGTGACACTGTGTTTGGATGTTCAAAGAATCCCTCTCTCCTTGCTTTCTTTTCCAGGCTTAATAAAGGAACTGCTAAAACCTATGTAGCCTGATAAGATGACAAGACAGTCTTTTAGTGTTATTGATTGTATACAAGAGGTGGAATGATTAATTATTTCCTATAATGCACCCTGAGTGGGTTTCATCTTTTTGAGAGATGTTCTTGAAATTCCTTATATGAATTCAGTTCTTAAACTTCCTGCTGAAAAGAAAAGGGTCTTCTTTAGGCCAAAGCACCAGGGTAAGACAAATAACTTCTACCTGATAACAGAAGGGAGAGAACTTTCAGAGTTCATGATCTGAGAGGAACAAAGATGTATAACATATAAAATAAACTGTGGATTGCTATCATCAGAATGTTGTCAAAATGAACCAAGGGGACAAATTGTGTGCCTCTAAAGGCACTCCATGTGTAATAAACTTCAACCTTTCACCACCTTCCTTTATGTGCAGTGGCACAGCTGATTGGCTGCAGCTTTTTTTTCTCATTAAAGTGAAAAGCTTTTTTATTACTCAGCAGAAGTTCCACTAGCAGGCCACAAGCATGAGTGTCAATCATATGCAGTGATGTGCAATGCATATATTATGTGTAGCTACCTTTTGTTTATATGTTCCTATATTTGTCATATTCAGTCTTAGAAAATGGCTTAGAAATCTAATCTGTTATGAGGTTTAGTCATAAAGCACTTGCCCCATAAGATTCCTGAGAAATATTATCTTCCATATTTAGTCTGTGTGAAAAAAACTAAGAACTTAAAATAAATAGCAGTTTTTGCAATAAAACAATTGGCTTCAGCTATGACCCAAAGATATGCTGCTGGTTTGGCTGTTGTGAAAAGTATCTGATATTAATGGATAACCTAGCAGAACTACATGTAGCCCTACAGTTCAAGTTTAAATAAATGTGTAAGCAGTGTTGTTTGCTTGTTTTGGTATAGGTGATCTTTGAACAGAGGTTTGTGAAGGGTGAGGACTGTGTCTTTTCTCTTAAATAAACTTGTACTCTTGTCATTGTTCTCTCATTCTGAAACTAGTTTTGAAACTTTCTAGCTTGACTGGAAATCTCTGGGGTACAGAGGGGCTAAGTATGAGCTGCACAGACATTTTCATGCTGTCCTATCTTTGGCTGTAAGGTATCTTTGTACTGCAAGGTATTTTTGATTATCCACTGTCTAAAATAATGTTTGAGGAGCTATTAGGTTTGGAAGAGAGCAGCAGGACAGACTGAGAAGTTGTTGAGATGCTCAAAGAACAACTAGGAAGCCAGGCAGTAGGGAGGGTTTCAGGGTCAGTTGTTCACTGAGCTCAGGCCCACTGGAGAGGTCTCAGAAACATACTTGGGAGTCCAAATATAATACACAGTTTTTTTCTAAAAAGAAGCATCAGAGTTGAAAATCTGGTCTCCTTACTCTTCTTTCTCTGGAAATGAACAGGCTGCTTTTTCCTGACAAAGCATACAAGGAAGTCTTGGTGTAAATGTAATTCAGGTCAGGAAGTCTTTACACAGATGGAAAGATGCTCTCTGTTACATGCAGAGGTATCTTTAGGAAAGCTTTTGATGAGTTGTGTTGACTAACGCATCCAAGTTGTTTTAATTACTGCTTATTCTAATTTCACTGCATGATGAAACCTTCATTTACATATTGTTCCTGCTACTCCAGTGTCAAGGAGGTTATCTGGGACCTTCAGACACTTGATCAGAGTTTGCTGATGAAAGTCTGACCCTGTTGTCTAAATCTGTTGTCTCTCTGACTTTACCACCATCGTTGAAACTGTCAGCAATAGTTTGTCCATAATTAGATTGCTTGGTGGTTGGTTTGTCAAATTTGTTTTTATTGACCCACCCAATGTGAGGCACTGTCTCTCACTTACAGGTCAGCCCGAGGTATTGTATACCAGTGAATATATCATGACAGAAGAAAATAAACATTGGGAGGGAGGAAGTTCGGATAACTTTCACAGCTCAGATGGAAACCCAGGCTCTTTGTACTTACATTAAGCATTGACAGTGTGCAATGGGGGTGTACGCACTGAGCTGTGGAGAAAGCCATAACCCCCTGTTCCAGGAATCTTTTCTCAACCTATACTGCTCTCATGACACAACTAAGGCTGATGTACCCGTAGACACAGTTATGTCTGAAATGGAGCTTGACATAACTCATTATAAAAACATACTATGTTTGGCAATTTTTCTATTGTGTTTAGGCTTCTATGTTATTTCTGTGCTATTTTAGTCTTGAGTTTCAAGTATTTACATATATTCTTCACTGTTTAGAAGTATGGGGCTCTAGTTTATGTAGCAGGAAATAGCAAGGTTTGTTAACTAACTGATTAAAAATGCAGTCTGTCCTAGACCCTAGAGTATGTCTTTCATAATACAAAATTAAAGGCATAAAAGGCAGAAAGTTTTCCAGATATTAATCCTTGGTGTTGGATAATCATATAGCTGGAGCGCTGGGCTGAAAACCATGTTGAGTCACTATAAACTTCTTTTTAAAGGAAAATTAGATCTCAGACTTCTTGATAATCCTCCAAACATGCTGCACATTTATTTATATATCTCAAGGAAGAGATCTAGTAATTATTATAGTAAAAATTATATTAAATAAATTATAGGCGTGATTCAAGGGACAGTTAAAATTAGAAGAAATTTAAGGAAACTAAAAGAAGGAACATCCTGCCCATTATCTTCCAGAACCTTCCCACAGACTCACTCGATGAAGTGGAATCAAAAATTCTCACTGCTATTTCTTAAACAATTGTTTCGATTTACTGGTACATCTTGTACCAAGTGAAGTAAATATAATACCCTGTATAAATTTATATGATTTTATGTATATTAATATATAACTTTATTAATGGCCTTTCCTATCCCCTCCAATTTCTGTGTAGGATGCACATTCCACTTTTCTGTGGTTATGTCTGCATGCACTCAGTCAGACTAGATGGTAGTGGAATACTTTCTTTCAGCAAGGGCCTTTAACATTATTGCCATAGAATACTTGAAACACAATGAAAATACACCAGATTTCAAAACTACTTTAAATTTAAAACTTATTTGCTTTGTATTTGATTAGTGAAGGTCATATTTGATTGTTGAAGATCAATCCAAGCAGTTTATATTTTTTCCATTGATAAATTTTAAGAACACTTTATTACTCTACAGGTAACTTACTGAGTTGTACTTACCCTGGAATGAAAGAATTATGATAATATTTGTATCAGCCACAGACTCGTATATCAGTTCTTACCTATGAAGAAATCTAAAGTATCCTGGTAAATCAGAAAAATCCATTTAGATGTTTTTTATCCAGAAATGTGTCAGTTCGGTTTTGACCAAATATTTCACAACTGACATGAACTAAGACAGGTCATCTGAAGTTCACATAACTAGCAAAATATTACATGGGCCAATTAGTGAGATGTAAATAAAACTATTTTTAAGGACAATTCAAAAGTGGTTCCTGCATCAGACACCCCACTAACTCCTCAGATATTTTAGAGAAATATACTTTAAATGTAGAGAGTTAGTTTCATGACATACACAGTAGCTAAGATTCCAAGATTAATACATGTATTTCCAAGGATTTTTTAAATCTTTTTTGCATGAGTAAGGGATGAGAATATTAAAAATTTATCTATGTAATCTGAATCAGTGCATCTGCAGACTATAATTTTTACAATCATGCATTTTTTTTTCCCTTTTCATAAGCTATTTAACTTCCTAGCTCCAAATAATATCATATTTGAGCAAAGGATTTTTATAATTATTGTCAGATCTCCCAGTGGGAATCATATTTGTTAGCCTAAAATTGGAAATCTTTCTTCATTAATGAATGAAAACTCCATTTTTTGGGCGCATGTTAAAATGATACCCATCTTTTTTTGTGTTTCTGAGAAAAGTAGAGTGCTTTAAAGAGTAGAAATGTTGAGGAGAGTCAAGGTTTTTGTAAGATCTGGACTCAGTACCTGAACTGTCAGAAAGTGTTCCTGGAATCAGGGTAGGTGACTCATCTTCACAGCCTGAAAGCGAAGGTACTGAGTCAGCTGCTGGCTGGAAGCACTGTTGTTGACCAGAAAGAGCCAGACAAGAGTTCTCTCTTTAGTGCCTAATCCAAAGCATTTAGACACAGCCTGAGCGACACCCCACACACAGTGGAGGAGCTTCAGTGATGAACTGACTTTTCAAGCTGTGCACAATAAACAGAATTGACCGTGAAAATGATCAGAACAAGAAGAGTGTAGATACTGAGCTAGTAACCAGTGCCTTCCAGCTCCTAATAGGTGTTACAATAGAAATTAACACATAGAGTCATAGAATCATAGAATGGCTTGAGTTGGAAGTGACCTTAAAGACCACCCAGTTCCAACTCCCCTGCTATAATCAGGGACATCTCCCACTAGACCAGGTTGCTCAAAGCCCCATCCAACCTGGCCTTGAACACTTCCAGGGAGGGGCAGCCATAACTTCCCTGCTTAACCTGTTCCAGTGTCTCACTACTCACACAATAAAGAACTTCTTCCTAATATCCAGTCTAAATCTACCTTCCTTTTGTTTGAACCCATTCATCCTTGTTCTGTCACTACATGCCCTCACATAAAGTCCCTCTCCAGCTTTCCTGTAGGCCCTCTTCAGGTATTGAAAGGCTGCTATGAGGTCTCCCCGGAGCCTTCTCTTCTCCAGGCTGAACAACCCCAATTGTCTCAGCCTGTCTTCATAGAAGAGGTGCTCCAGCCCCCTGATCATCTTAGTGGCCTTGCTCTGGACTCGCTCCAGCAGATTCATGTCCTTCTTATGTTGGGGACTCCAAAAGTGGACACAGTGCTTCAGGCGGCGTAGAGTAGAGGAGAGGAATATCAACCTGCTGGTCACACTTCTTTTGATGCAGCCCAAGATACCACTGGCTTTTTCAGCTAAAAGTGTACACTGCTGACTCATGTTGAGCTTCTCCTCAACCAGTACCCCCAAATCCTTCTCCTCAGGGCAGTTCTCAATCCATGAGATTGTGTTACTAGTTTCCCAGCACACAACATTTCACTGCTAAAAAGAAATCAATATGAAAGATCCTGATTAAGAACTTGAAATATTATATAAAATTTCATTGATAATTTTCACCTAAAAATTTTAATTTCATGCCTGTGTTCACAACATCAGCCAGAAGCAGGCTGATTTTTCTCAGTTAAGGAAAGGAAGACTTGCAGTATAATTAAGATGAAAAAGTTTCATTCAGCTAGTCTGGTTTTATTTCCATGTGAACCAACAACCATTTCTTCTCCTATCTCTTATAGTAGCAGTACTACTGAAAGCATTGATGAATCAACACTTGGGTAGCGTATTCAGTAGCTGTTGACAGGTGATGGGAAATATAACACACCATGGTTCAACAGGTGCAGGAAAATTATAAAGCTGAAATGCAGGAATATAATCAGAATCTTGTTATTACCTCTGTATCTTGCATACCATAACTTTTCTTTTCTGCTAGTAATAATCTTTACACACAGAATGAAATACCAGAAAGTGATTTTCTGATTTATGTACTCTCCCTTCTGCACAATTGTGTGGTGTCTGGGGCTTCTCGGAAATTAATATTTTGATTGATGGACCACTCAGCATCTCTCAGGTTTCTAGTCTTAGTCTTTGGAACAATACCACACCCACTAGCTAAAACACATATGGAAAAATGTGTATATGCCACATATATCTGCCTAGTTACTCCAAAACTAGTAATAAAAATATCACAAAAATGCATTGAAAAAAGCTAAATATATTCACAAAAATATTGTTTATATTACTATATTCCATTCCTAAGATAATGGGGCTGGCCCTTCTACTTTCAAAATTTGGTAACTGAATTGGTCGTTAATTCTGAGACCAAGGCTTTTGGGTAAGTAACATATACAGCACAGTTGAAGAATATATTAAGAAAAGGTATAAAAAAAAATAACGTCATTAAGCTTCCTAAAATAAATAGAGTTCCTATGTGACTGCATGATCAGAAAATACGTCCATCACCTTTATACTTGTTCTGTCAGGGAAAAAAATTCACCTCCCTTATGCACAAGAATTATGTATTGTATATTTGGAGTTGTTTGAACCAATACATTAAATAGCTGCATTTGCAAATCCTAAGCAAGAAGTGTTTATTCCTGTCCAAGTTCAAAACAGAAAACAGCTTCAGGCAAGAACAATTTGCTTTGTAAACAGTGACCTTGACTTGCCTGAACATTTTCGTATCTCTTCCCTGGAGACCAGACAAGTGAATGACTCAACAAGTTAGAACATAGACATAGCTATATACTAAGGGCTAGTATAGCCTTGAGAGAAAGTGGCATTTTCTGCAGTGACAAATTAATAGAATAACTGTGTTCCGTTGAATACTTTGCAACTCATATCAATCCATTGAAGCATTCCCATATTTGGTTTCATCACCTGCAAAATGAGGGCAATAATATCTAGGTGGATAGATGACAGTAGAACGGTAGATGTGGTTTATCTTGATTTCAGCAAAGCATTTGACACTGTCTCCCACAGCATCCTTGTAGATAAGCTGATAAAGTATGGGTTTGGTGATCAGGTAGTGAGGTGGATCAAGAACTGGTTAAAGGAAAGAAGTCAGAGAGTTGTAGTCAATGGGACAGAATCTAGTTGGAGGACTGTGACTAGTGGAGTGCCTCAGGGGTCGGTACTGGGACCGGTGTTGTTCAATATCTTCATCAACGACCTGGATGAGGGTACAGAATGTATCCTCAGCAAGTTTGCTGATGACACTAAACTGGGAGGGGTGGCTGACACACCAGAAGGTTGTGCTGCCATTCAGCGAGACCTTGATAGGCTGGAGAGTTGGGCGGGGAGAAACTTAATGAAATTCAACAAGGGCAAGTGCAGAGTTTTGCATCTGGGGAAGAACAACACCATGCACCAGTACAGGCTGGGGGCTGACCTGCTGGAGAGCAGTGTAGGAGAAAGGGACCTGGGGGTCCTGGTGGACAGGAGGATGACCATGAGCCAGCAATGTGCCCTTGTGGCCAAGAAGGCCAATGGCATCCTGGGGTGCATTAGAAGGGGGGTGGTTAGTAGGTCGAGAGAGGTTCTCCTCCCCCTCTATTCTGCCCTAGTGAGGCCACATCTGGAGTATTGTGTCCAGTTCTGGGCCCCACAGTTCAGGAAGGACATGGAACTGCTGAAGACTGAGGAAGCTGGGTCTCTTTAGTTTGGAGAAAAGGAGACTGAGGGGTGACCTCATCCATGTTTACAAATATGTAAAGGGTGAAGGTCAGGATGATGGAGCCAAGCTTTTGGCAGTGACGTCCAATGATAGGACAAGGGGCAATGGTTGTAAACTGGAGCATAGGAGGTTCCATGTGAATATAAGGAAAAACTTTTTCATTGTGCGAGTGACGGAGCACTGGAACAGGCTGCCCAGAGAGGTTGTGGAGTCTCCTTCACTGGAGACATTCAAACCCCGCCTGGATGCGTTCCTGTGTGATGTACTGTAGGTGACCCTGCTCTGGCAGGGGGGTTGGACTAGATGATCCTTCGAGGTCCCTTCCAACCCTAGAATTCTGTGATTCTGTAATATGTATTTTTCTATGCAATAAATTTTATCTCTAGGGTGGGAGATCAAGAAACAGTTATTTAATAGTAGTTGATTACTGTTTGCTTGAATTTATGAAACCACAAGATAGGCACCAGAAACTGAAGCAGGATTTTCCTTAAGCACTAATTCTGCATACAGGTTTTTGTTACAGATCAAGCAGCATGCAGCCAATGCTCAAGCTCAAGACTGTCTCTCAGACTTTCTAAATCCTTGTTACTAGTAGAGAATTCCAATCAAACTAAAAAAGAGAGGAATCAGGCCAAGACTTCTCCATTGTGAGTTCTCCAAGGTATTATATCTTGTAAAAAACCTGCAGAAACTTTCTTGCACCAGAAATAGAATGTCAAAATATCATGCAGATGTGGCAAAGAACAGGTCTTCCTTGGATGCATTTAACCTTGTAAAACATTAATTCTGATGTACAGTTTTGCCCATTACTGGTTTCTGGAGAATTTACTAACAACCTGCCCAGTTCTTGAAGCAATAGGAGGTTATTTTCAAGTGTATTACTATGGCAGATTTCCAAGAACAATAATCATGGCTCATCCTTTTCCTCTCCTCCTGCAAATTTTTGGAGTGGGAATGCACTGATTTGGTTCTTCTGATTTATGTGCTACTTTGTTCTTTATCTGTTTGCACCTCGCCAGTAAAATAACATCGTGCTATCATTTCCAGGGTTCACAGAACCCTGTCAGCACTTAGCAGTCAAAGGTCAACCAACTTCGCAACTCATGGTTAAATAGGTTGAAAAATCTTACTTAGTATTAATCCCCACTACATAAAATGAAGAAAAATGGTACTGGCATCACTAATAAAATTGTATTACCATAAGGTAGGCATTTTTTGCCATAGCACACTTGCAATACACTTGTTGAGACATGACTGTCCTTGAGATGTCCAGTTCTAGGAGTGGACTATGAAACCTGTGTTCCTGATTGCCACTGATTTATGTTTTGCTTTGTTCTTTATCTAAGTACCCAGGAGAGCCATGCACATCTTGCTATCTTTCTTTCATCTTCTGAGCTGTCTGTGACCAGTTCATCTTTCCCTGACGATATCTTTCTGCCCCATAAGCCTTTCAGCTTATGTTTCCTACACTCATTTGCAAGTTCACAGAACCCTGACAATACTTAACAGCAAAGCAGCAATAAACTTGTCTGAAAAAGTATAAATAAATCCCCCAGATTTTTTTAGTGAATACTCTTATTTTTGTATATTTTTGTATATTATTTTTGACCTACATGGAGATGGCAAATACTTGACTGTATTGAAGACAATAACTTCAACAGGGGTTTAATTTTCAGGTATTTGTGCCATTTCTATTCCAAAGTTTCATGGCTCCTCCAAACAGATGTTGTTATGCTGAAAAAGTTATTTCAAATGTAAAATAGTTTATGTGGAAATGTTACTATGTTACTATGTTATCCAGAGCATCTTTTCCTCTCATTCTGATCATTGAAAGAATTTTGAAGTTTTTAATCTAACTCGTACATACTTTTCAGTTTTTATTTTTTATTCCTGCCTTTCCTATCATCTGTCTTTTAAATTGGAAAAGCTTGGGAAGGGAAAGACAAAAGGAAAAGAGTGAGAAATGAAGCAAAAATATTACTGCTTTTTTGTTTAAGAATGAAATGTTTTAAAATTCTCATTAAAAAATAGTATCAGAAAATAGATCACAGGGATTTTCAATGACAGGTACATTTTGATACAAATATTTAGAACAGTCCAGGTCAAAATAGCCAGGCTTCATTCAGCTGTCCTGAGAAATAGTTTTAATATCCACTATTGACTAAGGCTCGTCTATCCCATATGTAGGCACTTTTAACTAGAAGCCTAGAGAACTGGTCTCGGGCTGAATAACACAGGGAGAGAAAGGATCAGTGGGCTGAACAGAAGCCAGACAGTTGACAACTGACTAGCAGCTTTGAAGTGTTCTGTGAAATCAATAATCTTCAGATAAATGACAGTACATGGACTCAGTGGGTAACTCTGCATGGCTGTAGTGCTGCTGGTAGCTGAAGGCTCTCCAAGTAGGCATCCTCTGATGACATTCCAGAGGATAGGTCACTAGGCCATGGTAATTCACCATGAAGAGGGGATAGTATTTTTCATAAAGGAAAGACAAATATTTGAAGAGCTTCCCAACACTAAAATTTCTTGACAATTCAAGATTAAACATGGCAAAGTAAGCAGCTTCAGTTATTCTTTCTGCCAGGTCTCTCTACTGCTTAAAAATTACAGAGTGAAAATCCCACTCAAGTAACTCACAACTATAAAATTATACTGGATCCTTTAAAATGTCTTCATTTCCAGAATGAGGCACTTGTTTCTGAATGACTTATTTATTCTGTGCTTCCTCATAACATGCTGGAATACAATGACCTGTCTTGCAATTTCTGTTTGTATTGTACTGCCAGTCCTTCCCCGCATTCTCCCATTTGTATGCTTAACAACCTGTGAGCAGCAATATTTGAATTCTAAGGTTTTGGAGTATTAAGGATATGCAAAAATGTAGTGAATCTGTCTCTTCGGATTTGCATGCATGGGTTGAGAAGGCCAATAAGCCAGTAAGTCATTCTTTAAAACTCCCACGGAGTGGGAAATTCATTGGTGACAAACGTCAGCGTGATATCTGAGACACATTCAGACTCTGTTATGAAACTCCTGTTACTCTAAGGACTGTTTCAGACTTCTTAGCATTGTTAATGCTCTATAACCTTCATTATCTGCCCAGTCATTCCCTCTAGGAAAATCTTTCTGTTGCTGCTGTCATTTCTTACATAAAATTAAATACAAATACTACAAAATAAAAGCATTGACAGTCAGACCAGCACAGCACAATTTATCTGTGAGGGACAGTGGTAGGTATTACAATAATTTAGTCTGTAATGCCCTTCACCTTTCATTGCATTTATTCACACATACTTGCATGACATTTTCAATGAATCAACATGGTTATTTTGACAATGTGGTGCTGCTGTACTGGTCTCGATTTCAGCAGCAAATGCTAAACAGCTACTCAAGCAGTGACATTAGTATTTCATATAGACACAGGCAATATTTGAGTTATTGTTGCTCACTCCTCCTTCCCACCTGAATGAGCAACCTAGGTTTAAATTTTTTCATTATCTGTCCTAGATCTATAAATCTTGTCCTTATTGAAATCTATGCTTCTTTTGTCCAACAGGTAAAGGTATCAGTTTTGGTGCAACTATGAATCTGGTCATTACTTGTTACAGTCAACAACAATATACAATGTAGAAGAGACCTAAGCATGGACAGGACTAATGGCCAAAAGCAGGCATGGAGTGTATTATACTAGAAACTCTGACAGCAGGTAAAATCTACATGGTGAAGCATGTTAATATTACACTGACAGTAATTATGTGGAATTCCCATTAAAAAAAATGTCAGGAATACCTCATAAAACTCTATTCTAATTACAATTTTATAATACAAACTTAAACCAGGAAGTCTATGTTTCTATGTTTAACATCCATATTAATTAATATTTAGAGCTTGTTGCAGTGGTTGTTTATATCAAGAACTTTGTTTGGCAGTGAAATCATAAAAAGTCACTTGATATTCTAGCAAAACCACTTTCTACAGTGTAAATCTACTAATCAAGGAACAAAGCCATGCCATGTGCTTTACATAGCCGGCCATGTAGGACGAAGGAAGATTCAGTACTTACACTGATAGCTTGCAAACAATGTGTATAGCAGATTTGTTTGCATAATAGAATCATTAAATAATTCTCAACTTTGAGTGAATTTACATGAATCAATCTGTTCATAAACAAGATCGTAGCCTTTAGATAACTTTTTTGTTCTCAAACTGACCTCCTCCCTCTGCCCTGTTTATGCAGCTATGCCATTATGCAACTATGTCATTAACTGGTGGCCAAGCACACATATGGTGTGCTTGGTTATGTGCTTGGTTCTCTGAAAAACTGAGGTCATTTTTGCTTGAACACTGTCAAAAATAATAATTAAAAAATAGTAGGAGAATTTTACATAAAGTGGGAGGCAGGATCATTAAACCCAACATTCTGTATCTAGACAAGCCTATAATGCTCTGTACAAAGGCCCCTCAGTTGCCTTTTGAGCTGCAATCCTTAACCCCTCAGAGGCTCTGAATTCGAGAATAACCCAAGGTATGAAATCATATGTCATTCAGGGTCCCATGCAATACAGCTTAGAGGCCAGCAAAATGTTTATGTTTGCACATGCATTTTCTGTTCTCTAATTCTGCCAAGTGGGCAGTGGTAAATGACAATTTAAAAAGAAAAGATAGTTTTTCAAGGCAGTAAAATCAAGTCACATGCATCAGTAAAAAGAAGACAATCACCATTCCAAAAACACATTTGTCCATTTCTGGATGTTTTATCCTTATTGGTTGCAACAAACCCAAAGAACAACTCCCACTTATTGTCAACATCTCTGTGAAATATCTATATGACTTTTCAGCTTATCCTAGTTTTGTGATTTTCAACATCCAAAGGCTAATGATGGCCACACACTTTTTTTCTTATTGTTCTACAATGTTAAGCCACATATTATTTTTGGCCAGATGTGCAGATGCAGCTTTTATATAGTTCTAGACCACCAGACCAGAAAAAAACATTAGAGAAATCTGAGTTATGCCAGGCTTTTGTATGACAGCTAATATTTTTTTAAGATGGTATATGACTTCCGAAATTTTCAAAAAAGAGAAAGATCTCAATAGAAATGTATACATCACCTT
This sequence comes from Aegotheles bennettii, assembly GCA_013398125.1. NCBI lineage: Eukaryota > Metazoa > Chordata > Aves > Caprimulgiformes > Aegothelidae > Aegotheles > Aegotheles bennettii. Next base: position 45,499 of record VZRW01001889.1, on the reverse strand, counting down.
GATACATAGAACTTGCACTGGGTAGCTATTACTCCTAGGCTATTAGTCCTGTTGCTTATTGGGAAAAGACAATCTTCTATGGGGAAGCTGGTTGCAACACTATCTAGGTAGTTTCCTGATGGGCAAAATATATTCCTGATAGTTCAAGATTGAAAAGACTTAGAACAAGGTCCATTATACAAGTAAAATGAAAATCATGACTAAGTAATTTATGAAGATTATATCTGAGGAAATTTGTAGGAAATACTATGTAATTGCAATAGATGAAACATCAAGATCAAGGAAACATCAGTGAATACTGAGTCCTATGATATGGAAATTATAGTGTGCAGTCTATGAAGATCTCATTCTGCAGTATAACCTGAACACTGGCAGAGGAAATTAAAGACTGACTGGTACATCAAAATTCAGTGACCAGCAAGGGTTGCAGACAAAGCTCTAGTGGAATCATAAGTAAAATGGACCTTAAGGCATGTACAATAAGCTGAGTAATTGTGAAGTGCATTTGTTTCTCTTTCAACATACTTAGAATTTGACCTTCAAGACCAGTTAAAGCAACTTCTTTTTCTACTAGAATCCTTTAGACCAATGTAAGAATTAAATAAATTAATTAAGAAAAAGTACAAATTTATTTAAAGACTTTTCAAAAAATATTTTAGGACACACAGAAGCACGTACTTTCATTAACAAGAAAAGCCTTTCAGTTTTTGCTGCCTAAAGGACTGTAGATGATAAAATGAACTTTCCTTAAATGAAAGCCTTTTTGGTGACCTAGTAGAATAGAAATATTCTGCTGCTTCCATGGAAGTGAAATAGTCCAAACATGGCAAAAATCACAATAGATAGTTCACTGAGAGAAGAAAATAAAAAAAAAAAATCACCTCTATCTATTCAATTACAGAAAGCTAAGAAAGCTCTTGGTGAATAAATTTGATGGAGAAGTACAATACCAAATTTAATCAGAAGTTCTTCATTTCCAAGAATAATCCCACCTGGGACCAGTACACTAAATATGCAACATATTCAACACTGGTATTTTAAAAATTAATTTATTTCAAAATAAAAAGAATTGATTTTAAGCATCCAGTTCCAAATTGTTTCGTGAATAGAAAAGGTAGCAAATTATTCACATTGTGAAAACGTCTGTTACAATTCAAAGCAAAAAAGCTACATGTGGTTTGGGAGTAGAGTACCCTTTTCAGCCAAATACACAGCTTCATCTGTTACAAACTCGTTGTCAGCTCGTTGACGTCAGATCAGGAGTATTGTGGTTCATTTTGCCAAAAGAAATGTCAGCTGTTTGCTGAAGCAAGGAAGTTGATAAAAATTATTTTGGTGGCATTAACAGCAAGGCTGTAAGTGAGCATAGCTTCAGCCTCATGCATTTTTGCAAAACATGGCTTCAATCCACAATAGGACAATCAAGACTGAACTAGAGTATGATTTGACATGTACACAAGGACAAAACAGATGCCTAACAGCTTACATATGGTGCAGAATTCTTTTAAGATAATCAGAGTAAGGATGTTTGCAACTTTTCAGATTTAGAAAGCGAGTGTTTTAAATAAATTAGAAAAAAAAATAATGCTTTCAGAATATTTTGTGACTGTGATTTAATTTACCACTTTAAAAAGAAGACAAGTGAAACAGGCATTTGTACATTTGATAGTGTCATCACTCATGCTTTGAGAATCAGGGAACTAAAACACCTGAAAGTGACACATTTCAGTAATAAATTTATTTTTAGAAAATCTCATAGCACTTAGATGTCATATCTCTATTTGATAGCTGAAGAACACTGGCATAATATAATTTTAAGAGCTTACTTTCAGCCATATAATTGTGCCCACAAACGGAGCAGGAACTGAACATAAGTTTCCCAAATCCCTGTTGTGTTCACTCCACTAGAGAAAAGTTATTCTCAAGTCCTTAGCCTTCATATTCTTTATTCTTCAAAATTTTTCTAACATTCAAAAATGTTTGCTCAGATCCACTGTATAATTTGGCACAGTCTGCATGAAGTATGTATGGCTGATCCCAGATTTTTTCCAGGGTAACTCTCTTGTGTGGTAACTGTTGTAGTCCTCCAGCAATGGGACCATGTCCCAAACCTACACAGCTCATCCTACATGTATGGCTTTTGCATGATCCAAGAGTAAATTTTTCCATGTCCAACCCTGACCACAGATATTGTTTGAGTCCCGTGAGTATCAGTCTTCCTGTAATAAAGGACACTTCTGTTTGTGCTCTTCCTTTCTTGGGAGATACTAATTTCTAAGCTGTCTCACAAACTGGTGGTAGTAAGGTGATTGGTCATGTTGACTTCTGAAAACCATAGAGAAAAGACCATCAGATAAAACAGAACCCATGTGAAGTTAAAATAAACTTGGAACAAAGTCACACATTAGGATTGAATCCTCAAGAAGACCAAATCAGAAATTAACAGTGGATGAATAATGACTTCACTAACAGAAAACAGACTTGCTAGGCCTGATTTCAGTTTGGCATTATTGAGCCACTGTTATGGGGAATAATCCCTTTTCCTAAACAATCTTTACACTACACCAACTAACAAATCACTTACTTGTCAATATTGAAAGCACTATTTCCTTAGAAGTAATGTGATTTGTGTACATACATCTAACACACATTTTTGTTTAACTAAATCTCTGTGGCCTGAGGATTCCCAACATATGATGTACCTCTTCAGTAATGATTGGTTTATTACAATGTAGAGCTGTCTAAAGTGTGATTAATGCAGAACGATCCTGTTAAACCTGCTCTCTTGGTATGTTAGGTAGGCCAAGATTATATCTATTATTACAGCCATGTGAATAGCCTTTCCCAAGGCACACATGACACTGATATACATCCCTGCAAGACAGGGAGAAGTTAATTTATGACATATTTAGAAAATCACTTCAGTTCTTGAACATCAGAAGATGTTTTCTGACTTACATAGGGGACTTGGGGCTTTATTTATAAGAAGTTAGAAGGTTTTGCTTAAACATAGCCACATAACCTTAATATGCTACACTATAGTTCCCAGAATGTACAAAACTATGAATGAGATGGAAAGAGGAACTGCATAGACAAGACAATTCCTTTAGATTAGATGCATATTCCAGTTAAAACCAATGAATCGTTTTTTTAAGTAACAGCTATTGATACTATGCATTATTTATCACTGACCCCTTTGAAAACATCTCTCCAGAGTATTATGCCATGTTAAATTATGTCTAGTTTTCAGAATCATCTAATAAGATGTTAAAGATATCTGACTGGAAGCAAGAGCACAGAAAAGAGAACGGTACATATTTTATATGTGTTTTATGCAAAGATCAAAGTTCATTCTCTTTTCAGTATTTACCAGAAGCACAAAGCACATGTAGCTTTCCTAATTTTGATAACTGAGCTCTTACAGACTGTTTACCTTATAAACTCAAGTTTCTACAAATGCTTGTGGGAAAAGACCTTACTCTTCCCTTCTGTAGGCAAGCCTTCTGCCACTTACAGTATTAAGTTATTCCCCTCAGGAAATTCTCATTTTATACTACACAATCCATGAGAACGAAGGCAAGTCAGTGCAAAACCAGGGAACTCAACATTAGCATTACCTTTGCTTTCAATGTACAAGCAAAATCCTCAAATCCCTCACTCAGAACACTTTCTACAGTTTACTGATGTATTTACCTGTTGTCTTTCTAGCTCATTTTTACTGACATTTACTCAGCTGTCAGGCTTCACCACTACCTCTGTTCACTTGCATTTAATTTTAAAGAAATATTCTTTATTTCACTAAGTATTTTAATTTGAAGTCTATTGTTTAAATTAATATACTTTAAGATCAACAATCACTGGAATGTTTACTAATAGGGTTCTCTAGTCAAATGAGAAATTTAACACATTTGTCAGTAAATATCCTACTCATTTCTTATTCTCATGGTTAAAATCTTGTTGCTTGTTTCTAGTTTCTGCTTTGTCTTGCTTTTTTCTGGATCTTGATAGGTTTTATCAGATTCTCCTATTTCTGTACAGTGTTCTTGACAGCACTGTCTCTAGCTGCCATTTCCCTCTCTTTCAGTCATATAACACAGTAACTATTGAATGTAGCTGGTAGCCATAAGAAGTATATGTGTCAGTGTGTGAGCTACTAATTGTAGATTTCTACATGTGTGCATGAATTTGTACACACAAATACATACATGTAGGCAGAGAAAACTGCACATATGTACTCAAAATTGTCACTGAAGGAAAGAGACTGCCCTTATGGCAATGCCAGCAGATCCAGTAGTTAGAGAAAGAGACACAAGTCCAATGCATGTGGCCTCCAAGACTAAAAATGTATTAGGTGGAGATATTATTAAAACAAGTACCTTAATGATTGCAAAGTATGTGACTACATTAATACCACATTTTTTCATTATATTGATATGAAATATGGTATATTCCCAGGAGCGTCTTCATTTGTTTAGTGCTGACACATATATATCCATTGATTTCACACTAGTGGAGCTATAGTCACTGTTTTGTTATTCTGGAGAGGACATGAAGAAAGCTCAATAAGGTAGAAAATGTAGAACATATTGTCCTAAAATCTCCCTCATTATTAAAACTACAGAAACAAATATAGGAAATTGGAGCCTCAAAACACAGCTGAAAGAACTGAGGGTTGAATTCAACCACCAGTGAATTGCACTCCCACACACGTACAGCCCCAGACAATAGACTGATTCAAGACAATGAATGCACAAGAAAAAAGTCACTATTCTCCTTTTTCTCTCTGCAATGTTAATTCTTTTCCTCAAATTGAATGCCTGAAAAACAGATCCAGTGTTGAAGTCCTTTCTTTCATAGTGGATAACATGAAATATACTATGATATCACTTTGACTTCATCTTGACTCTGAACGTAAACTTTTTCCTAAGAAATGTACTTTATCAAAATTCATCTGCTATGTGAATTGCTGTTCTGAATGTATCACCATATCAAGATGAAAGCTGCTGAGAGATGAGAAATACAACTGCCTGATGATACCAATATTACCTAAGATATGAAAGATCTCTTTTAAAGAATGAGTGTAAGAAGACGTTAGTATTTTTCATAAAAGGATTCTAAAGCCTTTTTATATACAAGATGAAAGAGTCAGCCATTTGTCTATTGTTTTAAAAATCTGATGTACATAACAATTGAGGCCAGATAATGCTACATTGTCAGCTATAAACAGAAACTGGGTTGTCATGCAGTCTGATCTTTACCTAGCATCCTTTGGTGCATGGCGTCCTACATAACAGACAATTTAAGCCATATGTATTCTCTCAGTATACCTGCCAGACTGATAACTCTAGCTTTTTTCCTTGTTTCTGTCTGTCTGGGATCAAATTCTTCTTCCTTTAACCTCCTGAGAGTGTGCCCAAGCCAACCATGGAGGTTTCTTCTTGAGGTGATGGGGAGAGATGAACCCTCTGGAGGATGGCTCTTCTCAGGTCACCACATTAGGTGTGTCAAATATGTGGAACCTTTTGCATTTGGAGATGCTTATCTCTTCCCACTGACTAGAAAAGCAGTTTTGCTTTGACAAAGCAGCTCTTTTATCTGACAGAAATTAAATGAAAGGAATCCCAGACATATGGACTTAATTGGCCTCTCTCTGCGTATTATAATGTGTCACACTGGCCAGGTCTCAGTTGATGACTTGTGTGAAGCTCACCACAAACACAGAGGTCCCCGACCTGCAAACCTTACATTAGGAGATCCCATCATGTATGTGCTGTCTTGATATACATATAGTGGTGTAAGCCTAGCTAGGCAGAATCTTCCTAATTCCCCCTTTGGGAAGCTAAATTTATTATAATTTTCCTTGGCTTCCTGACATAAAATTGACCCAAGAAAGACAACACCTCTCAAGTAAGTAAGGATTGGCTCTGATCTGATGAAGTGACAGCCTATTCTTCACTTCAGTTTCGCAGTTTAGGCATAAAACATGGTTACAATTTAGCAGCAGGGAGGCAAACAGCAGTAAATTAAAGAAGCAAAGGATAAATATGTAAAATTGTATGTATTTTACACATGAATGTTTACTTACTGGTTATTATTTTTTATATTTCCAATGGAAACAAATTTCGGCAATTGCTGAAAAAAATAATGCAAGAATATAATTTTAGCCTAGGAATGCTATAGTTTTAGTGGAAAGTTAATATTAGGTGAACAATAATAAAAGCAAATTAAAATGAGCTATAAATTGCTGCATTGTCGTGTCATCCCCCCCAACTCAAAGAACAGATTCACCATATGGTCTTTTTATAAATATTTCGGAAGTAAAGTGACTTCTGGAAGGGATTGGAGTCTGAGATATGCACAGTTATCAGCATTTTAGAAGATCCAATTTGAAACATCTGCTAACTCTTGAAAGAGTTATGTTGAAACAAAAACCAGTCCTTATTTAGGAGGTTTGTGTGCTCAGAGTTTTATATTCTCCCGTCTTTTCTGCAAAGATAGCTGGAAGAGCAGAGAGCTGCACAAGCATTTTGTTTCCACCTTTTCCAGGTCCAAGATTTAAAGCTTTATGGTGAGGAAAATCAAGATGACAGATGCAAAGAGCCAGTAAATTACTGACACACTCCTCTTCAATGATGCTTTGAAGTGCTAAAGAATTCAGACCAATTCTCAACCATGAAAGCTTTGTAAGAGGCAAGCTACAATTTACTAGGCAAGTGGAATGTAACATATATATTTTTTATAAAGGTATTTTTTCAAATCTTGGGATTCAGGACAAGGCAAAAAATTTTGAAAACATAAGATGCTTTTGACCTCTGCAATGTTTATGTTTTTGGTTATACTGTTGTTATCAGTATGCAGTTACAATCTCCATAACTTGCACTTCTTCTAACCTTCCAAACAGACTATAAATATTTAACAGTTCTTGCAAGTTGATTTACATAGTACTTACTGAGTAAATAATACCTCACTTCTGAAAAATGTATGCACACATATAGCACAGTGTAAATAATTAATCAAATATAATAACAGCAAAATAATAACAGAGAAAATTTCTCTGTTTTCAGTTTCAGAAGACATACGTTCATCTTTAGATAATTTTTTTGAAACAGTTGTCTTTTTTTTTCTGTCATTATTTCTTCGTCTCTTCCTTCCTTTACTCTTCCTCTAATGAGTTTATTATGTTATCATTACAACATAAATTTCAATCAATCAAAATTATTTTTTTCTGAAATGTTTTGCATACTATAGGTAGTAAGCAGAGCCATTCAGCATATTTGGTGATGTTGCATGCATTATTCTGAATGATTAATTCAAAAATGGACTCAGATATTGCAATAGGATCACAGATGAACACAACTTTTATCCCTTTTGGAGTGACACTGAAGTCAGCGTAGAAATTTGCCAGTTCAAGAGTCTGCCATGAAGCCAACAGCAAATTTCTAGCAGAGTGGTTTAGCTCTGAATCAAGCATAAAAATGTGAAATTAATTCTTTACTTTGACACACAATGTTAACACACAAACAGATCTTCAGAAATGTCTGGGGCAGACCATGTCCTAAGCCCTGTCACATACCTGTATCTGCTAACATAGGTAGCATCACAGAAATATGCATCTTTGAGTGCAATGCTTGTAAAGGTCTTCTTTGAAAGGTTAGTAAGTGGTGACTGAGATCAGTGTCTAATCTGAAGGAGAATCACACACATTTTGATAGATTAGAGGAAAATAGGATAGCCATGAAAGGAAGATAACCAACAGAAAGGTCACTAGAAGTCTGATAGGGCCGACGCTATAGTCTGTGTAAAGTACCTTTCTAACAACCTTCTGAATGAATAGACAAGAAAGACAACTGTGTTGATCAAATACAAAGAAAGGACACAGTAGTAATCAAGACAATACAGAGTCCAGAAATAGCTTTAGCTGTGTTGCTGGGTAAGGGAGGACACATTTTAGAGATGTTATACAGCTGCTTCTGAAGAAGACACAGAAGTCTAAGTCAACTTAAATATGAATTCAAAAGGGAACAGCACATGGCTCTGCCAATAGTTATTATGCTTCTCAGTAATTTTTGTACAGTTAATTCTTTCATTTTGTTCTTAGAAATGAATTTAATCTCTTTCCTATGAAACTTGCTGATAACATGGATAAAGAAAAATATTTTTAAAATAGGACACTAGCCTACACAACTTGATAGAAGCTACTAAAGAGCTGATAATAAGTTTTCCAAAGGAAATTTCCAGGATTGCATAAAATTCAAGGATAGTTTCCTCCTTTGTCTGGTTAACATCACAGAATTGACTGTAATTTAAGTGAAGTTTCACAGCTTCCTCTTGGGGAGGTGCTTCAAATGCTGTGCCATTCTTGGGCAGTTCTTCCACTTTGTTGTTTTCTTCTTTCACAAAATATAATCAAAACTTTTTTTCTTTCTTTCCTTCTTTCTTTCTTTCTTTCTTTCTTTCTTTCTTTCTTTCTTTCTTTCTTTCTTTCTTTCTTATTTTTTCCTTCTGGTGAAAAAGAGAAGTAATTTGATAAACCATACAAGATTTTATTTGTGAGTTTGATACCTTCTTTCCCATCTGAGTATTATGGTATTCCTAATAATGACCATGTGAAAGTCAGAATCTCACGGTTACCTTATTTAGAAGGTGTCACCTTCAAGGTAAGACAAATCTATTTGTGGTGGTATCATGATTCACAACTTCCCTACTATTTCTATTGATGTCCCTGCACAATTCTTCTGAATAGAGCATCTATTCTTTAAAGAATATCCTCTAACAGTTGATGAAACTTTGTACATTTTGTATTATAACAGAGGAGACAGATTTTGAACAACACTCAAAAAGTATGTGATTCAGATCCACAGTTTGCAGTCAGTTAGAACTTCCCTTCCTTTCTTCAGGAGCTACTGTGGCCATAGATGATCTGTCTACCACTCTTACAGCAAAATATATTCAGTAATGGAGCAACATGATGCATCTGCCATAGACCCATAACACTTCCAGACACAGTATATTTTCTGAGGAGTGTTGTTGCACAGCAGTGTTCTACTAATAAATTAAATCATGGCAGGTAACATTGCCATTCAATCATCCAAACCAAGAAATTGTTAGGGCAATCACTATTTCAATCCAAGTCAACTAGAAATCTCTTGAAAAACTCCTGGGTGTGGTTAAATGGTCAGCCTGACGACACTTGCAGAGATACTAATGGCATAGGAAAATACGATTCTTTGACAGCTGGCTTCAGAGTCAGAGGATAAACACATCTACCTTTGCTGTATATATAGGTGCAAGCAGTAAACACATTCCAGAAATGCATGGAGCTATTTCCAGAATTTCCCAGACAGCAAAGAAATCTCTGTCATATCTTCAAGTCTATTTGAAAATCTTAAAGGATTTATTTGTGTGTTTGTTTTTTAAAGAAAGAATAGCTTCGTGCAATCACATGCCTCCTAGAGCTGATGACATTGGCACAGTTTATAAACTTTGTTCTTTAGCCTCATCCTCTTGGCTGTCCAGTCTTGCATCCTCAAAAAACCCCAGAGAAAGCCATGCCCAGATTTTGTACTTAGAATTTATTTCCATGTCATATCTTGCCATTTCAGTTTGAACTAACTAAAAAGACTACACTCATTAGCTGTAATATCAGCAGAATTTTTCTGTACATTGTTGCTATATAAAAGATCTAAACAAACAATAAGGAAACTAAGCAATAGCTGTAACTATCTATGTACATAGTTCTGTAGTAATTTGGGTTTTTTTCATTTCTGGTAACATGGCACTTCTGCTCTTTAAAAAGAAACAGAAATTTGGCACAGACAGCTATTGTCAGGGATGTCTCTTTTCCAACCAGCAGTTTAACGTATGAATATTAGTTTTTTTCTGGTTTAATGAAAGATTTTTTCAAACACTCCCTTATATGTTATTCCTTAGTTATGTTTTTGTTAAACATTTAGTTGCAAATGATTACAGAGATACTGAAGCATTCACATTGTGTTAAAAATCTCATCAAAGACATCATTTAGTCCTTGAAGACTTGAGATTCAGAAAGTGCCATTCTGACAATTCAAAGATGCTTAAGGCCCATAGACACACTGACTTTGTGGTGTTTTCATACCTGTAATGTTCTAATACATTAAAAATATATTATCAAATAATAGATGTTCAACTTGAGTATAGCCTGAATTGAGTTCTTCTGAGCAGCACAAGCTTCATCCCTATGCTTCCTGAGTGAATTCCCAGCATTTCTGAACTCAGCTTTTAGTCAAGATTTTGCCTTTGTTTTCAAAAGATCTTGGACTTGAATCAGCCATTTTTTACTCTCTATAAAAAAATGTAAAATAAAATGTTGATGAGGAAGAGAAAATTAGTTTTCTTAGCAAGTCATGAGAGGGTTATTGCAAGGTAGTGCATAAAGCCAGTGTGGAAAGCTCCAGCATGTTTTTGTAAGACTTCCCATAAGAATGGTAATGTAGCCCTGCACTGAATTTCACGACTCTTCAGATGAGCTGTGCTGCAGTTCCCCATGGTAAGGACCTCAATTACACAGCAAAGCTGAGCCACCAAAAATGGCGTCAAACTCCATTGTTCCCTGCCAATCTTTAGAAATCAGAAAGGAAGGAGAATTGTGTTGTATGTTCTAAAAATCATGATCTTGATCAATATCTGAACGCATTTATAACACATTAAAATATTCTCAGCGAGCTCCTTTAATTCAGCTAGTGTATTCTATTTGAGTATTGGAATTTTAAAAAAGTAAAGACAATTTACCATTAGGAAAGCCAAGACAATTCAAGAAAAAAGGCATATAAATTTAACCCTGTTACATAAACAAATTACTGGGCTTTCAGTCACTAATCAGTTTAACTGCACTTTTCTAATTCATTTGGCTGGATCAGCTCTAGGGAATTACCAAACAAAGACGGAGAGGGGAAAATGTTATTTCACAGAGTGCCTTGTGATGTACCTAATAAATTCAGTACTGGAGCTTGACTGTTCACTGATGACAACAGACCATGCCTTCGATGTCATGACCCCTGGTGAGCTAAGGGGCATGACTCTCAAAGGGTTAATCTTTTCCACCTGTTGTTGACCACAGAGCGAGCTCTTCTGGCAGGTCTCCTACCAGGAGAATGTGGCCCTTGACCTTTGCGGGAACGGGATGTTGCAGTAAACGCACTCCCTAACAAGCACTGCAATCTGGCACACTCACCCCAACTGTCTGGTGGTTGAATCCAGCAGTAAAACAAGCAGTGAATAACCAGTAAATCATGAAATTAAGGGCAGGGGTAAAGATGGGGTACAGTCCCCAAGAAATCTTAATTAGTTCTCTGTGAAGATTACCATGAGTTTCATATGCTGTCTTGTTGGTTTTGGTTTTCCTTATGAAAATATTAGAATCAACCCCAGCTGAAACAACAAAAATAATTTTGAAAAAAGTCAAGAGTATTGAAATTAAGATGTAATTTCAGCCAAAAACAAACAGTTAAAAGCCAAAACTGCTGCTCTCCTGAGTCAATAAAACTGTTCTGATCTACTCAGTACAAGCACATGTAAAAAGCAAAGATGTAAGAACATTCTTACAAAGTTAGCCTCTATAAATATGGAGAGCATATCCTGAAGATTTAATATATTTTCAGGAAGATCAAACTCTTTTTCTTTTCATGTGACTAGTTTGGTATCTGAGTCATGCCCACCTCGGCAGAGAGTACCTGAAACATCAAAAATAATTTACCTATAGATTAACTGATGCAGAAGCATCTCTGACATTTGCTGAATTTTTCTGCTGATATCCTATGTTGCTTTGCTACTCAACTATTTTGAGTTTATTCAACAACTATATTGTTGTCTATTTGAGCTTTTCTCTACCTGTGAATAAGCTTTTGTGAAGTTTTCTTGTTGATCACAAGAAAGATCAGCAGAAGAAAGCATCTGCAAATGTTCTTTCACCAAACTGCCTACGTAGGGAAAGGGTGGACCAGTAGTTATGGCATAAGCCTAGGACTTCATACGTCTTCCAGACACTGCTGTGTCATGTAGCTTGAAAGTGACCTTGATTAAACACCCCTAAGTACAGCTTTAAAAGTAGGTTAGTGTTTTAACACCTCCTCTGTGCTGTCATGTGGTAGAAGTCCCAGTCCTGAGGCAGAGCATTATGTATATCAATTCTGATACTATTGCAAAGACAGTTTGGAAATTAAAGGAGATATTCTCCTGAATTATGAAGTTGTGAAATGCAAAGGAAAGGGTGTGCGCTCTGATGTCTAAAAAACTTGCCTGATCCACTGTCTCTAAGGTGAGAGGGATCCATCTGTTGGAACCTGGCCCATGAATCTGCCTTTAAAGGCAGATGTTTGTTCCCCACATGGAGAAAACATCTGTAGTATCACAGAAAAATACATATCCCATACAAGATGGACCACAGCTCACAATGTTTGAATCAGATAATGCAGTATTAAGAAACACATATTTGAAGGTGAATACTCTTACTACAGATTTTCAATGATTGGGCTTCATGAACTTAAAGATCTTTCCCAATGAAAATAGTTCTATGATTCTTTGATTCAAACTTTTACTACTGTAAGGGCTTGAATATATCCATCTGTTGCTTCCCATCATACTGATAAAGTCATGCTCTGCAAGCTCAGAAGCTTGCTTCCTCTGCAGCCTAAATGTAGGAAGACTCTTGAATTCATTGAATGCTATAGACCAGTCTATATTACCCTTCTGAGGGAGGCAAAAAGAGTAGAGAATCAAATACAGTTCCTAAACCACACAGTCACTCATCTGCCCTGTCTTTTCCTCCCTCAGTTCTTGTCTCTGTGCTTAAGTGGGAAATCCCCAAATTGCTATAGCAAACCCCAAGTCACTGAAGGGACTTAGAAAAGGAGATGCAGGTGCAAGATGATGAACCACTGGAGTTTTGTCATTTGCTGCCCACTTGTTCTTATGACAATCTGTGCTTTCTTGCATGCACAGAACTGCTTCAATACTGATAGCTCAGCCACTAGTGCAGGCAGCCCAGGTTTCTCCAATGGCATCTTGACAGGGAACTTGATGAAAGCGAGATCAGGATCAGAGATCGAAAAACATGAGCATTGAGATTCAAGTGAGGAAATTAACCAATAACATTCAATTAGTACATTAATATGTCAAAATTTGTTTGTCAAAATATGCTTTGTTCATAATAGCATTCTTTGATTCTTGTTCCTCATCCAACCTTTCGAAGAGAGAATTAGATCTAATTCCTTTTGTGGGGTTTTAATATCTGAGGCTGACTCAAATTCCAAAGCTGAGCATTCAGGAGTGATACACTAGAAATAAGTCCTTCTTGGAGAATACTAATTACCATATATTTTATGAAAGAAAATAACCTCCTATGAAAAATTCACTACACATTTTTTAGAATTTAGAAACCTTTAGAAACCTTCAAAATATTTCTGACTGCAGACAGCATTTTCCATCAGTTGAGTGCCCCATAAACTTGCTTTTATATGTTTTCTTGTAGAAATCAAGAGACCATGTTTTCCATATATCTGAGGTTCAAAGAAACAGAAAGCTTTATTTCTGGTAAGCTCTGTCAAGTTGGGCTTTTCTTCTTTAGGTTGATGATCAACTGTTTCAACCTCTCTGTAAACAGAGCTGGTGCTAAATAGGAGATTGGTCACCTATAAATTATCTGGAGCCCTAGGGGACATCCTGAAAGGTGCATGAAGAAGCAGTTGGGTCTTATGTCTTCCTGTGTGACTTCTAAGCATTCATCACCAATGGACCATGCAAGTGGGTTAAGGCTGCAATTTACTTATACCCATTTCAGAAGAAACGTTGTAGGGTGCATGGGAGAACTAGAGAGAGGAAAGGACAGAAGAATGTGGAGGGGATTTGTTTCACTTCCGTTGAAGCCAGAATGTTTTGCAGGGCACCTATTCTGCAGAGAAAAGTGAAGAGTAGAATATCAAAGTGCACTGGTGGATGTAGGGAAAAGAAATTCAGGTTTTCCAATGGTAAACATTGTGGGTTTTGCTATGAAGCCTTAATCTAACAGAAAATATTAAAACAATGGAGGGTCAGAGAGATTTGCCTCTTCTATAGAGGACAAATAGTATCTTGCTTACAATTTAAATATGCTAACATTTTCAATGCTTCACATTCAGATTTATGCATTAATATATTTAAGCCTGCAAATGCACACCACAGCTTTCTCACTCATTCTATAACCATTATAGAAAAAACTGACTGGGCCATTGAATGAAATTGCAGAGATTCCCAAGGTAACATTAATGCACATTGGGAAAGCAAGTATCAGCTATAGTCACCAGCTCAAATTTAAAAGCAGCATAGCCATGTACTTGTAACAGTTTCTGACCTTATTTGTCTTTTAACATAAACAAAGTTACACTGCTTCCACATGTGAAATGTTTCATAGGAGGATGGGTGACTCTGTGCTTTATCATCTATAAATCACAATTTGTGGGTTGTCTGTGTGGAGACTTCTTTGATAATCTCTGAACCCCTAGGTCTATTTGTATCCAGCAAAAGCTCTAAAGTAGCTACCCACAAAGGTTTTAACATGATGAAGATTAGAGTAATTCTAAAACAAGTTTACATGACAGTGTTTAAACCCCGCCATAGCATATGATGACCAAGGATTCCCAATACATACTATACACAGATGTTTCCAGATCTTGCAAAGAAAGGTTTATGAAAACAAGGCTTTTCTACATCATTTGCACAATGTAAATGTCAGTAATGGCTCTGAAATGTAGAAATTCTTTGTTGCATTAAAAAAAAAAAAAAAAACCAACAAAAAACACAAAACCATGCAAGGATGTTTCTATATCTTCAAAGCCTTGTAAAATTTTACATTCAAACAAGAAAAATATACCATTATGTCTTAGAAAATTAAACATTTATTAAAAAAATATTTAGAATATTAATCTATAAAGGACACTCTCCCGCATATATACGCACACACTAAATCCATATGTCCCACCTCGGGTTTTTGTGAAATGCTGTTAACCTGGGATGGGGAAGTGAGAAGTCAAGACACTCATGATAGCAAATGCAAGACATGGATCAGTTACTAGTTTCACACTCAGGTTTACAGATAATTAATAATTTGGTATAAAAGGATAAAACTTCCCTCTGGAAGTTTCTAGATTATACAGATTTACAACATAAAAATCTCCTTTCAGTCCAATGGCTTTGAAATGTTTTGTGTGCAAAATGTACACATGTGAGATGAAAAAGCTAAGTGTTAAGTAAAATGATCTTGTTTTCATGCTAAAAATCTGGTGTACAGGCAAATATGTATTTTCTTAGTATTATATACAGTTTCCAAAATACATTATAATACTAAAAAATTGATTCTGATAATTTCCTTTTAACAACAGTTAGTTATAATTGAGGCTAACTTGATCAGCCTTTGACAGTCTTTTGACATAGTCTAATTACACATCATTTAATATATTGCAGAGAATAGATAGAATACACTGCAAATTTGCTCTAGAATAGTGTATCTTTTATTTATCTGACAATAAGACTTTATGCAAGGCATTTTATACATTCTTCTTGCTGAAAGAAAACACTTTATTGCTACTACTATTGTTATTGTTATTGTATCATCCAGATAATGTCATGTAAGATATATTAAAGAAGGGTACAAAACCGAAAAGCTAGTTCTGAAACTGTGCTGTAATTACACCATTTTTATGACTTTCCAGTTCTGAGCCCAGCTAGAGGCAATTTTGTGTATGTTTGGCCCCCAACCCCAGTTTAGAGTCACTTCAAGACTACTGATTTCAGGTATGCCTTGAGGTATGCTGCGGCTTGTGGCCTACTGGGTTTGCTCTCTCTTTTCTGCTACCAGCAGCCAATATTCATACAGGGTGATGAGGATACAAGATGAATGTTTCATCTTTTCAGTCTTGTGTTCTGTTTTCTTGCCTTCTAGCACGGGATGAGAACATCATACCAACAATTGTTTGTATAATTTTTCTGCTCTGAATTGTCAATTTGTCTCGTAAGAACAGAGTGTACCTAGACACTGTCACCCTTTCTCCTCAGTCTCACTGATCTTTCTCAGCGCATAGTGTACTGCTAAGAGAAAGACACATCAAAAGCTGACATAAAAAGGGTGCTTAAAAACACCATGAACAATAGAAAACTATAACATATTTTACTGTGGAGAATACAATGAGGGCTCTGTAATATGTCCCAAAAGTTTTATACTGTGAACGCTCTGGTGTTACACCTGATGAAATATGTTACTGATTGAAATCATAGGTAAAGTGGTTGACTTTTTCATTGCCTAATATGATGAGTCCCTTGTCTTGAATTAATAAATTAATTGGAGGAACTTTGAGATTTTTGTGGTAAAAATATTTCTTTCTAGTAATTCAGAATATTTTTCAGCTACAGAATGAACAACATTACAGGGTCTACATGAAAATAAACTAACATATATATGGGATTTCTGGCAACAAAGCTGTAGGTAGTTCAAAGAAATGAAGACACGCTTTGTAAATACTCGTGCTTCTGAGGTATGAAATGTCACAGCTACCTGTGCTACTTCAAAGCTTTCTGAATGCAAAGAGCCAAGTCCTGCTGACTTCTATCAGTTTCGCAGATTATGGTAGATTTTACAGGTATTATCAACTAAATCTGATTCTACATCCAACTGTTCAATATTTATTAAAGCTGAGGACTGATCCTACCTCCCTGGTTTGGGTGAGTAATCCTAATTCTTCTAAGAACTTTTATTGTTATCTTGTAAATAGGATTTGTAAAATAAACCCCAGAGCTTGGTAAGAAGACTGATAATATGATTGCCTAGAAAGGAAGAATTTAAAACATTATTGACAGTAGACCTGTACATCTTTCTTCTTTGTTTGCAATGGGTAATGTAGATGTTAGTATATTCTTTTCTTAAGAGATTATTTGTTTGTCTCACAATGTGCAGAACACGGGCTTATAGAAACTGCCTGCAAAATCAGTGAGACAGACAGAACAGACAACAGAACTGAACCAACTCTTGCACTTATTTCAGTCTAGTATCCACCAAATGTTTTTCATGATGTTTTACCATGTGCTATTCTACTACAATTTCCCAGGTGATCATCCATCTTTGTATTACATTCCTAAAGTATGACCAAGTATGACAGACCAAGACCTTGTCACTGATCAGGCATAAAGGAGAAGATAACTTTAATAAAATTAATTCTTTAAAGATCTTCCTGCTCATTGATAATTTCAATGAAAACAAAGTAGATTAATTACACTTGAAGCATAACACAAGAATATTTAAGAATTCTAAATAGAAAAAAAAAAAAGTAAATTTTGTTTCTTCTTGCAGATTCCACACCTATTAGATACTTAAAGGACTAGGTACTTACTACATACTTACAGACTAGTCTTCAAAATTGTGGTAGACATAGTCTATTCCAAGGTTTTCTATGGTGTGGGATTTAGATATAAGATCCCACGCCTCCAAAGCTGTCTGTCTGCTATGCATTGGAAATAAAAGGAGTTTAGGGTGTCAGTCTTCCTTAAATTTAGAAGTATCATAAATCATCCTCCTGAATCCAGTTTTCAGCCTCTCTGTTCCTTCATTCCCTGTCAAAAATAAAGCTAATACTAGCCCTATCTTCTGTCCATATGCAAATCTTCAAAGGAGGAAGGTTTTTTGCATCTCCCAGCTCATTTGGGGCCTCTAGATATGATCAAAACATTAATATCTCAGGCTAAGCTTTTAACAGCTTCCTTATATCCCCATAAAATCATTCCCCTCATTTTCTAAGAACTCTTTTCAGCACCAAAATGTATAAACAGGTAAGAAAGATTAATCAGTTAAGCAATCTGATACTACTCTGCAGTATATGGCATTTAAATGAAGTATTGAAAAGAAAAAAGAAATTAAAAGAAAAAGCCTTAAGCCTATCACCCCTTTTTAAATGTTGATTTTCCATTTAAACAGAAGGACAAGGAAAGTGAGCACTTTGCATATATTCCCATCTATAAAATGCTTTGTAAAAATGTTACTGTCTCTGTAAACAATGTAAATTAAATATATTAACAATGTAATTGAGACAAAACAAGAATGTACAACAGTTTTTTAATGAATGAAACATGAAACTTGAGAGAATTAGCAGCTGATCCAATTATAAAATATTAGCTGCTCTGGAAGGGAGTCATGAACAGCAAGGTCACAGCACAAACCTCCTTGCAGATGTTAGATTGGTTGACACCTGCAAATCATTTGGAAGCAAGTACTTATTTAAATACCTTGTTGTGCTACCAGTTATTCTCTGTTTTCTTTCATGCTAAATCTTTGCTCCTATGGGACCAAAATAGCTAGAAGAGAGTTAGTGCAATTTTTTTTGCTATGTATAGGTTTAATTAGCATCATCACATTATATTTTATTTTAATTTTCTTTTCTGACCTCAGCAGACGAGTCAATAAACAATTCCCAAAATATTAGCAATGTGTTTATTCCCCAGCCTGATTCTCATTTCTTCAGCAAAAGAACTTTTTCTAGAGTCTATCACATTTCAAATTTATATTCCAGTATGGGGTGTAAAATACTGACCAGCCCTTGAAAAATTCATTATTTGTCTAAATTCATGCCTCCTGTCCATATATGTATCTCTGTGTTGACAGAATTTCAGAGCTTTTTTCCTCAGAAACAGGAACAGTGAATAGAAATACAGATGACAAGGTGTCTTCAGAAGAATGACATCACAGGAGGCCTTAGAGTTTCATGATTCCTAGGTAGGAATTGATCACCCATTGTTTAAAACACTGAAATGTTCAGGAGCATAATTGTCCATTGATCCTGAGACTTCTATATCCATAAATGAACAGAATTTCCAATGGTCTTACAATATTAATAATAAATATTTCTGACTTTTGTAAAGGTGATGCTTCAGAAACGATATCTGCACAGGAACAGAAATTTTCACAGCCTAGGTTTAAACTACCATATCTGGGTGCTGACATAAAAAAACCCAAAACAACTAAAAAATGCAAGTGGAATAAAGGCAGCAAGTGAGGGCAGATCATCTTTGCAGTGCTAGGACCAGGTAGGCAAATTAGTAACGTATGACTCCTGAGTGATAGGTTTTCCTAGAAGGATACTGCATAGCACTGAGGATGGAGGAGCAGACAGAAATTTATAGGGAACAAGGAAGAAGTCAGAATGTCTGGGCAGTTCAGAGAAGTACATAAAGCTGATATAACAGACATACTAATACTACTAGTATACTAGTTCACAATGAGTCTAGTATTGCATATGTTTGGGATTGTACTGCCCTGATACTGATCCATCTCTGATCTCAAGATCATGTGCCTGAAAGTTGTTTAATCTAAATAGGAGTTGAAGTCCCAAAAAACAAATATGTGTAATAAATAGTGAAGAATGGTATACTGTACCAAGTAAACTCAAATTATATTTAAGTTCTTTTGCACTTAGCATTAAAAGATTCTCAAGTCTGATTCACAACAGCACTTGTGTTTTGTACATCACTGACACTATCAGAGTCTGCTTCAGCTCCTGCCACAATTGATTATAAAGTCTGAACAAATGTGGTCAGATATGCACATAACCACCGAGATCTTAAATTTACTCATCAACTTGTCACCTGAACCCATATTTCCACTACAGTAGGGCACTCAAGCCAATCCTGAAGGCACTCTCCCAGGTTCTCCCCATAACCAGCCTGAATTTGTGAAGAACTGCCTGAGCCTGCATGTTCTTTTCACCTAACTCATCCTAGCTCGTGCTCTCTGGTAGGATGCTAAAAACCAAGTTTTGAATCACCATTCTGCTTGATCTGACTGCAGGTCAACTTGATTTGATGGTGTCCTAGTCACCAGACCAAAGAAATTCAGGACAGTATCTATAATGCACAATGATCTCTGAACTAGCGCCTGTCACTCTGCCAGCCCTGTGGCACAGGCCTAGGAGGACAGGGCTCGGCCATCCAGGCT
The DNA here is from genome assembly GCA_013398125.1 of Aegotheles bennettii. Classification (NCBI taxonomy): domain Eukaryota; kingdom Metazoa; phylum Chordata; class Aves; order Caprimulgiformes; family Aegothelidae; genus Aegotheles; species Aegotheles bennettii. The sequence continues at coordinate 25,515 of VZRW01001889.1, read as the reverse complement.
GAACAATCACACTAGGGCAATGCTGCAAGCAGGATTCCTCTCTGAAGGGTTTCTAGCCTGGTCTGGCACTGCTCTGACACTATTCCAGCACCACTCCAGGGTCTCTCACAGTTGTTCCCAGCTCTGCACTATGCTTGCTTGTGTAATTTTGCCATGCCCAAATTCTCAGTTTGTCTTACGCAAGTTCTTCTATCTGGTCACTTATAACAGACTTTGGTACCTTCGATTTTATATTTTACTGACTGAAAATAAAATTAAGACTCCTCTTTTTTCCCCAAGTAAATAATTATACATACCAATCAGAGTCTCATCTTTGTGGCCATAATGTTAGTTTTGCCAGTCCATTAATAGGAAATCTGTTTGAAAACAAAGTAAGAATGACCCCACAGTACTTGCTGCCATCAATCTACTTCTCTTTCACCATGCCAGCTGGGTTACTCAGAAGTGTCATTGTATACATAAAGGAAGAAAAAGCAAGCTTGGCAATCAGTGTAGCTAAACAGCGGAGGACTAGAGTTCCAAAGCAGAATCTATAGCTCACTGCAGTCAGCTACTAAGACACTAATACAAAATATTATTAATCCAAGTGCCTAAGATGAACAATGACAGGTGCTGCTGTATATGGATTTATCTTGTATGGATAAATAAATAATAATAAATGGAAACCAAAATAATTCAAGTTAACAAAGAAACACTATACTATCTGCTTTGGAAATACTAATATTGTTAGTAGTCACGACTATGTTGGATCTGAACTGTAATTTTACTGTTCCAGAATTTAAAAAGAAGTTCTAATCTTGCTTGCAGGCGAAAATGCCCAAATGAAAAAGGCTTAACGTTCAATCTGTGCTGAGATTACATGATATGATATCATCTTTTCTTAGATAAAATATTGTGTGCCAACATTTGCAAATTTTTAAATGTGTGTTACCATGACTGCAGCAAACATTCTATTTTTAGATTCTGTTAATCTCTCATCTTAAAATATAGAACGGCAACTAATAACAACAGCCAGTGTTCTCTCTTGTAGCAATTCAGCTATATTATTAAAGAATTACAGTCCACTCGGATACACAAAAGTGTTTTTAGACATTTCTTGATGAAATTTTATGCCAAAGAAAACCTTTTAACGTGAAAAATATTTTCTTCACTATTTACTAACAAGACACAGATTTTAGAGTTAAAATTAATAGATACTATTAACATTCAATTTGTAAGTATCTTATTATGCAACGATAGATGTTCCAATCTGTTACCTAGGCAATAAAACAGGATTTAACTAAAAATACTTAAAAGTGTACATTTAATAAAGAATCAAGATTTTGATATTCCTCTCCACATTAAACATACAGATATGAATGCCCACACGCACAGAAACACTCCACCACAGAAATTACTGCAAACAGCCCTTGTGATTCACTTCATCCAAATGAAGACAAATGTTCAGAAAGAGACAGTTTTGTTGTCCACTGGAATATTCTCCTGTAATCCTTAGTAATTTCAACGCACACCAATTCGCAGAACACAGCAAAAATTACATAGAATTGGTGTGGAAGCAGTTATTTCTGTATCTGGAATGTGGACATTGACTGTGATACTGTAACTTGTAACTCACAAGTTTCTTTCCATTATAGGTCCAGCATGTCATACTCTAGTCAGTCGGATGGCATGCTTAGGGTTTCATTTACCATTTTGGTAGAAGTCCAAAACTTTATCCTGTGAGAATCTCAGAAAACACCAAAACAGAATTTAAATACTGAACACAGTTTGGATTTTCCATAGTCCTCTGGTGAAAAATCAGTTCACAGAGAGTAAAAAGTATTTCACCATCACTGCATTTGTGATGATGAAACATCATCTTCTGAAAATGTCTTTTTCTACACCATAATATTCCTTGCGCTGAGTCAGGAAATGATAGATAAAGAGTTTCTCTGCACAGATAATTTTCTTCTGATTTGTGTAAGCTTGCATATATAAACAAACATCTGCTCCCGCATGAACCTATGCTAATATTTTAGTTTGAATAAGGAGTGTACATTTGACATGAATCCCTTGGTTGACCTCTTGAACTTTAGTTCACTATACGGAGCAGTTTTAGAGCACTGGAACAAGGATTGTTTCAGTTGAAACTAAATTAGAAGATACACTACATAAGTGCAGTTCCACTTAGCAATGAACATTAGGTCCACAGGACCAGACTAGAGCTAATCCAATCTACTCTTCTTTGGGACCTTGTTATCAACTATTTTGCTATAAAAGCTTTCTTCTATTGGTCTAACATATTTAATAGGGAAGATGTATCATGTTAGCATAGGACTATGCGCATACACATGTTTACAGAGCAAAACACACATGAAAAAAACCACACAAAATTATTATAAGTCTCATTATTCAGATGGAAAACAAACTATACCAGACTGTGGAATTATTTGTCTAGGATATCTCAATTCCCCTACTTTGGGGATGATAGTTATGATACAGCCTTGAGCTATATGTTTACATTCTTTCTCCATGGGAACCCTAACTCATTACACATGATAGATGATGATTGCTTGCAGAGAAGATCTACTCAATATTTCATTTTATTCTGTCTTCAGTGTATGTAATCACATTTATTTACTGTAAATTATTCAAATCCTGCTCTGATGACAGATACACTATTGAGTAGACATACATACAGCACTCATCTCCATAGGTTATTTCTATCCTAGTAAGTAAAATGGACCAGGGCCTGTTTTCTGACACCGAGAACAAGTCAAATGGGACAAATTTCATCCAAACAGCTAAACTTTCTTCCCTGTGGAACAGGATCACCTCATCCACACTGTCTTTTGGAAACAGTCCATCGCCTGCACGATTTTGGAACCACATGCAACCTTCACTATTCTGCAAACCTCTCCTGGGCACTTGCAACAAGAGATCTATTTGTCTCAGCCAAAAGTATGAAAAGGAGCACACTAACAATGAAATGAGAGGGTTGCTGGTGTGCTAACATGTGAGTTTGTGTCTTGATCTTACTTTTCCTGCTTGTATAAATGGAGACGCAGTCACTGCACAGACTCTAGCTTGTGTTTCCAGCTCCCAGTGAGCTGAAGGAGGGCTCATACTAATTTTGCTAATGTGAGCATTAGACACAGAAATGTGAATGTCCACATTTTCCAGTGACTTTGAATTCCCAGCCTGATATATCAAGTATCAGAGTTTTCAGAGATTTTTCAGAAAAGCTGGAGAAATGGTTGTAGTTTGTCAGACCAAAAATCCCTTTGGTGAAATAACTCACTCCATGTAATAATTTGTACAACAGTCAATAATGGACATTTAGAGAAAGCGTACAAAAAAGAAGGTAAATATAGAGCAAATCCTCCAAAGGGGAAAACAATATTCAAAATATAAATTCACTCTCATATTCAGGTTGTGATACAGCAGTATTTTTCATTTATTCTTTTTCTCCCATTTCCTATTCTTCTTTCGATCATCACAGACAATTAAACCGATGAGGTCTTCCAGATTTCTTTCCTAAGTAGTGATGATTAATTTAGAATCCTTCATTTTATTTGTCTAATTAGAATATCTGTTCAGAGTTTTTTTTTACTTTGCATCACTTCACATCTGTTGACATAGAATTTCACCTGTGGTTTTGTTACATTGTCATTCTGTGTTACCTCTGTAACTTTTTCCCAGTAACTTCAGTTTAGGCTTTCTTGTATTACTTTGCATCAACGTTCATTTTATATGCTCAGCACACAATGGCATAGGCAGCAGCTGAGAGCACTCAGCAGTTCTGCAAAGAAGGCATAAAAGTCTGAAAATGTATATTCTAAAAGTGAGGGCTGTGTAATAGATAAACAAAAAGGAAAAGATCAGTTTAGGTAACTTGCTAGTCAAACTCTGTGGCAGTGATAAATTTGGTAGGCATTCTTCAGGCAAAGCAGATCTATTGAAAATTACTGTTACGTTCAGACATCTTTTCAGACACCTAGAGCTCAGGTCTGAGAAAATTCCACCCATACTCCTGACCTCTATAGAAGCTGGAGGATAGTGATTTGTTCTAAAACTGTGTAATCCCATCAGCACAGGATCAAACCACTTCAGATTTCTCCAAACTCTAATTCCAATAAGCTCTGCCTCACCTCCACATGAAGTTCATGGGTATCTGATTTTATACCGATCACAGTTATATTCTAACACAATCCCTGAAATATCCACCAACTAGTACACCAATCACACAGCACTGTGTATCTCAGGAGAAAATCTGATCAATAAATTAAACCAGAGAAGGAATGAGTGACTATTTGCAATCTACACTAATCTGTTGGTTAATTATTTCTACAGGAAAGTTATGGAAGCTTCTGATGCAGCTGACATTGCTGAGAACATATATTTCCTCTTTTCAGTCTTGTATCATGACAAAGAAAGCATCTCCTGTCTCACCTTACAAAGGAGCTGCTCAAAAAAAAAACAACACACACATGCAAATATTGAAAATGTGTGTTTCTCCTTTGTTCTTTAACTTACTGTAGCTGGTTAAGTTTGCTGCTTATTCCTAGACCATTTGGGTTTTTTCACTTCCCATTTCTGTGTTGCATACAGCAATGACCCAAGAGCTTTCATCTCTTTTCCAAAGACATTTAAGATATTAATCTCTGCAGGGAGCCTGCAAGAGCTGCCATAGGATAGAAGGCATGAATCCTTTCTCTAATTTATCAAAGTCCTCCATGAAACTATTACAGACACAGAACAAGAGACCATTCTAACAAATTTTCCAAGACTAATGACAAAAGATCCAGAGTTATAAACACCTATTAATTTGTCTAAACACCAGTGGGGTCCAAATACAGAGGAGGAAATGAAGTATTATCAAACATCAGAGCTTTATAAAGGTTCTCATTCAAAATTCCTTATGAGATACTGGCAAGGAGGGAAATCAGTTTAATAAAAATGTCATACGCTATTGGCTGTTTAAGTGGTAATGTTTTTTCTTCTTTAACTGAAGAGATCAAATACTTGAAGAATTCAGAAATAATGCCAAATCTCCAAGCTTTACATATAAGGTTTCTGTCCTGCACATTTCCAAAGTATACAAGGAATAAGTGCCATTATTCTCAGTTAAATAAAGGTCAGGTCTGGGCTCCCATGTGGATAAAGCACCAAGTGTCATACCAAGCAGAACAGACAGACCTTGTCCAGGAAATGTCACACAGCGAAAGGAGGAATAGATTTTCTCTGAAGTGCAATATTTCAGGGAAATCTCTTCTTTCCATTCCTAAAACAGCCTTTTCACTGGGACTCTGTCCCATAGATATAGTTTGATATGAAACTTACAGACAACTGAACTATGGACACTTCCACTGTCTTTTTATTGTAGCTCTAAGTCATAGTAAAACAATTCCATGTCTTGCTTCATGACTCTCTGGATCAGAGCTCCCAGTTTGTTTCACTTAGGGAACAGCATGGCCTTGTTCTATTCATGTTGTACATCAGTTCACTCGGGAGAAGCCAGTCCTCTGGCTAACTTGCACCTAGCTTAGTTCTTCTGACACTCACAGTTGACTCAGTTGGACTTGATGATCTTAAGTGTCTTTTCCAACATAAATTATTATATGCTTTTGTAATTCTCTGATTCATCTACACTATATCAACATTATGGACTTCCAAACACCTATTTCATCAACCTCCACTTCCTGTAATTCCCTCAATATTCACCCTGATCTTGTGGTCTAGATACGCTCCAAAACACTGGTGCTACTTGGTGGAGAAGAACTGAAGAAAGAGACTTAGCTGTGGTTTCATGAACCAACAACAAGAGAGGCATGTGGACTCGGTATCCAGCACTGGAACACGACTACAACACCTGCATGATGGTTAAATACTTAGAAATTATTCACGTTGACTTATAAGCTACTGTGACATAACTTCTTGTAGTACCTTGAGAAATGGCTCAGTCCATAGGGACTGAGAAAACAAAGGCTGTAATTTAATGTTGATTATGATCCATGGGATATGTTTTGAGTAACAATGGTTGGCTCATGTTTTCATGCACAAATGGAATATTGTGTAATGTCTTGAACCTATCTGTAAAAAAATTAGCATTCTCCTTTAAGGTCAGCATCATAGTTCTCCAGGAGCTGCAAAACCCAGTAGGATGTTTAGCAGCCTTAGCTCATACCAATTCATGACCCTCCAGCTGGCATTAGAAAGAATCATAACCTCCAAGAATATTCTTCTTCCATAAGAATGACTGCCATTATTTATGCTTAACTACCATTCTGGATTTGTCTTCAAACAGGCCAATCTCCTAACACAAACAGTCACACCAAAAACATACATATCTGAAGTCAATGGGTTAAGTCTCAGTTACATAGAGATACAATCTGGAAATTCATTCTGTATTTGGGAATTGTCTTTTCAAGGACTGAGACCAATACAACAGGACACAGGCTGGAATATGGTAAACCTAAGGCAACTGGACTAAAAGCAAGGCCCAAGTGCCCTGGCCTGCCAGCCTATAACCCCAAGCATACCTTGATCCTAGAGATATGGTTATTGATATATGCTTTATAGTGCACACATAGTGGTAAATCAAGGTCTTCTTGGGCATGAGTACAAGTGCTGAATCTTGAGCATCTAAACTATTAAAATGTTTAAATGATCCCTTGCAAAGCTTTGGCCCAAATCAGCACTCACACATAGTGTGCATGAGTTAACATAGGTGAGGATCTCTCCCAACAAACAGTCTGGATATGGACACCTGGTTTCAAAGGCCAAGAAAGTTAAGTTATATGAATGTTGCCAGACTATAGCTATTAGCCACAAGTCCGGAGACTGGGCCCAGTAATTATAATTTATGATCATAAATGTAATCCAACTGTCTCTGGAGTTATGCAGCAGTGTGGAGAGTGTGGAAAACCATGTTTTCCCTTCCTACAAAATGCTGTCATTTGAAGTCAGGGCTGGGAGGGACAAGGAAGGAGAGAAATGAAGAGCATAAGAGGAATAGAGAAGAGTGGAGCTGTAATGTAGTGCAGGGAATAGTTTATGGTCACACAGCCTGAGGAATGCTTGTACTTAAACCCTGCTACCAGACTTTCCCCTGCTTGCATACCTCACTGTATTTATATATGATTTCCTGCAACAGAGTGTGCTCCAGGCAGGGGCACCTAGCCAAAATGCTCACTGAGCTCTGCTCCCATGTCACTTGTGGCTGTGGGGGGCCTTCACAGGTACTCTTAACTGGGGCAATGAGGTAGACTACAGCAATATTTGTGGGTACGTAAGAAGGCCTCACAAAGCAAAGAAGTATAGCATTTCTTTCATACCTACATGCCTTGTCTCCTTCAAGATGCCGGGACTGCAGTCATGGTGAGAAAGAGCTGAATTTGTGAAGAAGCAATAGGTACAGCAATGTTCCCAGTGCTGGAATTTGGTATGAAGGTGTGGGTATGCAGACTGGACTCAGTTGGATGCACAAAGTCAAATCACATAGTCAGGGTTTTTCACCTAGCTTCATGGTACCTAGCACTATGAAGTCCTAATTTTGGCCTCAAGAATACAGTTAGGAATGGTGATAGATGATGAGTCTAGCCTCACAATTGTTCCTACACATAATACTGTCAAGATTTCTTTGCAACCTTCCCAACCTTTGATCAGTGTTGCAAGGCGATCAACAAGGGGCAGGGGACAGCTCCTGCCACAAGAAAGTCCTTGTCAAGGGAGATGTGAATCTTCTAGAAGTAGCTAACTCTGTTCCTGTCAGATATAAAGGATACAGAGGACTACCCACTGTGTCATGCTTCATCTCTAGACAACCCTACCACTTCTCAAATTTTCTGACAGTGAATAACAGAGCACATTATATCATGATGTAAGGAAGACACCGATTCCCACAAACTTTTTTGCCATAGGTTTTTTATGTCATATATGTTCTGCAGTCAAGCAAAGAGATAGATTTGACAGTAAAATGGTAGCCATAGACAAAATCCAAGACTGCTTTTGTACCATACTTCTTTTCCTGTTATACAGAATAACAGTTGCAAACCAGCAAGAGAAAGAATTGATGTGATTACCAGTGTAACAATACATTTCAGAGTGTCTGTGTTTCCCTCACCTAGTCTCTCTGGGATTGTATTGACTGGTAAGCACTGCTATTTATTATAAATCACCTAGGGAGATTTCAGTTCCTGTTGTCTTTCTCAGTATGACTACCTATGAATAGCTTCTTTTCTTCCAGACAATTGTTCAGTTTATAGGGACTGATTTTGATGTTAAAAAGCTGTACAGTTCTTGCAAACTTACCTTTTCATATTGGGCTTTGCAACTGAACACTTACTAAAAAATTCTGAGAGTGAAACACTGCTTTTCTGTCTGACATCCTGTAACATATTTAAGCCTAAGTGTAATTACTAATTAATCTGCAGAACCAAATGAAAGTGTAGTGACCAAGGGATTTAATTCAGCTGTCCTATTTTAGACATCCAATTTCTGTGCTTCCAAGTGTAATTTCAGGAGATTCTAGTTTTTGAAGTAAAGGCAGCTTGAAAAGCTGTGCTGCACCTTATTACCTCCTGAGTTGTGGTGAACTAACACTTTGTGAAACCAAGGTGCAAAACAGATCACAGGGCAAGTTGTTAAAAAGGGGGGAGTAGTTGCATTTATCCTGGATAATTTCACCTGTTCAATTGCCGCATAACCTTGTAAATTGAAGTAGTAAATGTTGCGTCAGCTGGTGCAGGAGTACGTCATGAAGGTTAGGAACTTCTTAAGCCAGACTTTCCCCAAAGCATGTGTCTTGTAAAGTACTCCAGCAGACTGGAGCCTCATTCTCTTGAATTACCATATTTTGCAGTGGACCATGTAAAATACCATTGGAGGATCCAGAACACAAGTAAAATCTGGCTACTTTCTAAAGGAAGCTATTTCAGTTCACTGGTGTTTTAGGAAGTCTTGGAAGAAAGAAGTACTATCAAGTCACCTGGATGGAACATTTATAATACACCTGAATTTTAGGCCCCTAGTGAATACTTTTAAAGTAGATGAATATATTCCTCATGCAGTCAATAAAGAAAGCCAATCAGTAACTACTATCTATACTTAGGGAGGCAAGATGTCATTGTGAGGGCTGCAGAGACATGTCTTTCTCCTATAGTTGGTCAGAGAAATAATATTTTTCCTAAGTTACACTTTAGGCACCTAAAATTCTCATTTGAATTACAGATTATGTGTCCCCACTATGATCTTACTTCATCATCTAGATTAAGTGCTGGCAGTATGAGTATGTGAATGCTTCTGAGGACATCAACTGGGAATAAAAAAGCAGCATCCTGAAATTGGTTATGCTCCTCATTTTTTGTTAGCTAAGTAACACCACTGCTCTGGGAGTTTTAGCTGTTCATTTTGCTGCAGTTTTAAGTTGTCTTTTTTCCCAAAGAGATGTTGTAAAGGGATTTAGTGTGGCAGAGTGCCTGGGTCCAGAGAACTACTCTGTACAGTCGATGTGACAGCCATGCTGTGTAAAGGAAAAAACTGCTCATTTTTCCTCTGGTCATCTGAAACATTCCCTGAAAATGCAGAGAAAAGCTTGCAGAATTAAACCCTAATGGATTCATGCAGTGGAACTAATAAGAATATTAGCACAATGTATTTTTAAGCAGTTTAGATAATTTTTTTTCTCAAGTGGAACATGCTGTTGAAACTATGTGCGAAAACCCCCCAACAGCTCTGTACATAGCCCTTCACAGAGATCTATGAAATGCAATAGAGCTCTTTTTGGGCAATTTCACTGTCAGAGAAGAATGCAGGAAGGGTGGAACACCAGTTATCTGATGGAGTAATTTTAGATTTTATTGTAATTCCTGCCAGTGAATATTCCACATGCAGAGATTACTAAAGCAAACTGTGAAAGGCCACAGCCTGCCCTGTAACCCTAAAAGGATGTTGGGCTTGGCTGTCTTCCAGGGCAGCAGGATGTGTGGCCTGGATTAGAACAGGAATATTCCTAACATTCATTGCTTTTTAATGATGTCATGCTTGCTAGCTATTGCAAGTCCTTTATGTTTTCCTCTGTAAAAGCTCTTCTAATACTACCAAAACTTCCTGATGAGAAAACATTTTAAAATAAGGCTGTAAGCATCACATCCATGCAATGATAAAAGTACAGAGCTGTTAAAATACATAGCTTATGGAAAGAGTAACTCAGCCTTGATGATAGTAATGTTATTACATATGTATGTCAAATACTGTAAAAAGAAGTCAACAATAGAGGCTAAGTGGTTATTTTGATGTTCCTGGTTTTATCAATAGAAAACATTACATTTGAAAAGTCTTGTTTTGCTTTACTTTATACTGTATCTGAGCACACAACCCAATGCTGAAAAAAATAAACATTTTATTTAATATTGCAATAATTTTATTTCAGGGAGGATGTAATCATTAGATTACAAAATGAAACATGAATATTCACATTTTGTGATCGTGAAAAGCATGTTTGCTACCTCTTCATATGATATATGAATTCTGGAAATCAACACAATTGTTAATTGTATTATTAATTATAATTGTGTTGATTACTAATAAATTGCTTTAAATCAATTACAAACAACAGTTGTACAGAAGAACAAAGTGGAGGTGGAAGCCCCAAAGTATTCTTTGGTCTTAAGAGTTTCTAACAATGTTCCTACTGGTCCCATCAAAATTAAGGTTCTGAGTCAAGAAGACTCACTGTCTCACTGTAAATGGAAATAGATTTTCAATCTATTACCTTTGAAAGGTAATTTTATCTGCACCCTTTCTAACAAATGGGCCTGAAGATGGACCACCTTGTTAAGAAGCTATGGTCATTCTGGGACACGGCACTTTCTTCCTGAAACAGGGTCTTTTTGGGGTTGTCAAACAGGACAAGAAGGGCTGTAGGAGAATCCCGCTGTGAGCAGAGCCAATGCAGCCACATCTGCCTCTCTCATCGTGGCTTTCCAATTGCAACCAGGCACACTTATATGTTTTATATATGGTGTGCTTCCTTCATTGGCTGTCCTTGCCTGGTACCTGCTTTTGAGAGTGGGGAAGTCCCCCCTGGCATTCCTTTGGAATCCCTGTTCCAATGACTGACCACCCCCTTGGAGAAGAACCTTTTCCTAATATCCAATCTGAACTTCCCCTAATGTAGCTTCATTCCGTTTCCTCATGTCCTGTCACTGGTCAACAGAGAGAGAAGATCAGCACCTGTCCCTCCTCTGCCCCCCTAAAATCTAGTCAAGCTCTATTCCACCTGAGCATAATCAGGCAACATTTTCCTGCAAAGATGGGAGCCTGCTAATCAATCAATCAATCCACTATGCATTTCTTCCTCCAAAAAAATTAACAATATATATCTGATATATATTTTGAAGTCTAATATGACTGAAACACCACACTTACTTTCTTTGTACCAAAGTCTTCATAAGAAATTTAACAGCATCAAAAGGTTTTAAAGTGCGTACACAAACAGTTCCACAATAAAAAATACATATGTTTGTGCAAAAGACTGAAAGAGATTAAGGACAAAAAACTTGTTCAGATCATAGGAATGAACTATGACAATCAGCGAAGAGAAATGGAGTTCTGTATCTGGGGCAGGATAACCACATGCATCAGTACAGGCCATGAATATTGGCTCTGTTGAAAATGACCTAGGAGTTATGGCAAGTGGTCCACTGAATATAGACAACAATGTGCTCTCATCATATGGCAAACTGCTTATTTGGCTATAATTGGAGCAGTGTGGCAAGTCAGTCAAGGAAAGTTAATATACTCCTCTGCCTGCCAGTGGTGAGGCTGCACTTGGAACACTGTGTTGGGTTTTGGGACACCTAGTTCAATAAGGTGGTCCAGCAGGTGACTACCAGTATGATTGAGGGCTTGTGAGCAAAACCTGAAGAAGTTTGGCTCCTTAAATCTGACAAAAGTAGAAGCCAAGGCAATCTAACCCATGCCTACAATCTGGAGCTGCAAATATGATGGAACCAAACTTCTCTTGGTGGTAGCAGATGGTAAAACAAGGCACAAGAGCTACATGCTGTAGTTTGAGAGGATCAGACTGTGGATCAGGAAAAACCTCTTCACTTGAGAGTATGACAACAAGGGAACAAGTTACCCAGAGAGGCAGTTTCTCTGTCTTTAGAGGTTTCCAAGACTCAGGTGAACAAATCCAGGGCTAACCTGGTCCTGCATGGTGACTAATTCTGCGGTGAGAGAGAAGGACATAGGTTGGAGCAGACCTCCAACTGCCACTTCTAATCAACTTGTTGGCAATTCTGTGAATGGTGTACAGGGTCAGATCTGCAGTCCTTAATGTCATCTCCTTGGGCAGCATCCAGAAACAGATGCTTTGGAGGACAAGATAGAAAACCCTGATACAGAACAATATGGAACAACTTGCTTCAAGCTAAAAGTTATTGAAAACATAATGAATTATAAGAATTTATTGAAAATGTAGATTGTGAGAGGAATGTTAAGATGGATGTTGAAAACGCTTTTAGCAGTCTCCTTTCATTTTAAACACGAGCATTCCAGACCAAGGGTTTCCAGGAAAAAAGTCTTTAAACCTAAAATCCTGGTCTTCAACTCCACACCAGGAATAAAAGTTCTGATTCAGCTGATTCACCTTAAAGAAAAAACAAAGGCTTCCATTACAATCCAGCCCTTAAGGAGCAGTTAGTAGCAATTAGAAAATTATTGCCACATCACAATCCTAGGAGTATGCCCCGAGGGAAAAGCTTTTGACAGAAGACCACCGTTCCTCTGATCTTGCTGCCAAAAGGGATAAGCACTACTTTCTTATTCACACGGGAGAAAATTGTTCTGGCCCATGAATGGGAAGCTTTTGTATTTAAAGTCTAATACCTGCCTATCTATCTAGCCAGATACTTGTAAATTTTGTTCACGTAATACCACTCTGGGAGACAATAGCTTCAGGAAAGGTATTGTAACCAATAAAACTTTCTTCCATTTGTATTTCTCATTGTTTGTGGTGATTTAGGAAATGGTTTAGTAAATAACACAGCCAAATTCTATCACTGTAGATGAAAGTAGAATTGGCCACTGAGAGGAGTAGCACAGTCACATGTTTCTAACTGTAGCTCAGAGAAACAGAATATTCACACTTTAATATCTCACAGTCAGAACTCTCTCAATTTGGTTTGTGATCATCTAATTTTTCTAATTTTAAAATCTTTCTGGAAGAAAAATACTATTTTTTAAAAAAAGATTTGTGATCATCTAGTTGCAACTTTTGGTTTTGTTTTGTTTTGTTTTTTTAAACAAGGAAACAAAGCATGTGTGACCTCCCAAAGTCAAACAGGAAATAAGTAGCCACTTCTAGAATAGAGCACAAAAAGGTCCTGGGTTCCTCCATCCCCCTTACTTGCATATCTGGAAGAATAAATTTGAAGTATTGCTTAAAAAGCAGATATGACTGCACTATTTTCAATTTGTTCTACATTGCATGTTACTGTATTCACAAGTTGCTCGAGGTCTCACAGCTCAGATTTATAGGGGGACTTCTGAAAAGAATGTTAACACTAATGTTACACACAGTAAAACTGAGTTTCTTTCCAAAATAGCATCTTGACATATTTTCAGTTGGAAGAAATAGCCGTATTTCTCTTGAGCTGTACAGTCATTTAGGAGAAACTGTATGACTAATGTCAGTATATTGATGCAATTAACTTACATATACTCGCGCCAGGTAACTCCTGTTTTATGAGCTCATTTTAAGAAAAAGTTGCCAAATAAATCAACATTGCTGAAGTGGAATGATATCTTTGGCCAAAGCCAAGTATCCTTCTATAGAATATTCCCAGTAAAACATAAAGTGAGTACATCACAGCCAGCTGCTTAGCAGGACAGAAGACATTATGGAAGCAAATTTCAACCTTTAGTGCAAGATTTGACTGCTTTCAGCAACTGTTGTTGTATTTTGAATAGATGAAACAGGGCAGAGCAACTCAGAAATGAAAAATCTATTTTACAGTGAAGTAGAAAAAACCTCAAGGAAGCCTTTTTGTACTCCAAGTCATAAATACATTTTCAAGTTTCAATTACAAAACTGTTCATAGAAGAAGCCTGACATATTTGACAAGCAAAACTGGTATTTATACATGTTCTTTTGCTTTCTGATTATTTACAGGTCAATAGGATGTACTGTCATGCACTTTTATCTAGCATACATTCAAAGGAGAAAAATAAAAGCTGCAAATGGAAGCAGAGTCCTATTTCTACAGGCTTTTGCCTCTGTAATCCCAAGGACAAATGTTCATTAAGGTATTCTTCCCTCTTCTTGTACTCATTACAAAGCCACTGACAATTTAGCCCTGGTGACTGTTTCCAGAGCTAGAATGGCTCACAATTGGAGTAGAAAGGGTGCAAGATATCATTTTTAAATACTAGCAGACCTTCATGGTTAGGGCAGCATCTGTCTGTGTTATGTCTGGCACTAATACATGCTATTAATCATTCACCTTCATAATCACCAAATTCACGCCCTTTGTTTCCTCTCTGCACTTCTAATGGACTCTTTTTCAATTATGGATCTTCTGTTTATTCACAGAACACTGTAACAGCCATGAGTATGACAAAATAGGCTTTGAATTTAAATGCATGAACTTCTTAAGGGAAGTAGACTTTAATTCAGATATACACATTTATATCAGGAAAGAGACTTGGCTACAACTGGGATTAGTGAAGGCCAGGCAGTGGCTTTTGTGCATGCCTAGCAGTGTGAGAACAGTGAATATCAGCTCCAGACTCAGAGGGATCTTAAACCTTTCTGTATCTTTACTTGTACACCAAATCCCAGGAGCATTGCTGCATGTTAAGAGCCAGATTTAGGCAGTTGTGAGCACACTGTAGCTGATAGTGCTATAGATTAATGAAGAACATCATCTTCCTTTTCATTTATTCCTCACTTCTGTCCTTCTGCTCTCTCTTCATCCCAGCCTGGGCATCTGGACCACAAGTCAAAACTGTACCGCTCTGTAGTTGCTTCCTGTGGCCTGTGGCATTCATGGAGATTTATGCAGAACTGGATATATATTACCATAGTTCGCAGGTTCACGTCTTTCTGTTCTCTGTCATCTGTGTGCTTCTCTGTGGGTAGATGGGAAATTTGGAAATCAGAAGTTCATTTTGTCATTTCAGAAAAAGGAATGTAGTCATCTTCTCCATGGTCAGACTCTGATACTGAACCCAAATATCTATCCTGCCTCATTTGCATCTACTGTCATGGAATTACATTATTCAGTCAGGTCTGAGGACTCAGAGTCTGTCTTGGGGAAACAGTGGAAAAATAGTATTGAAGGCAGAAACCAGAGCAACCTTCAATAGATATCCCCTTCCAGGAGTCACTTTGTGCATACAGCATCTGCAGAGCTGTTCAGCCACTGCCACCGGCGTATACTGATGACCTGGGATGAGTTCTCCTGGCAGAAGTATTCGGTTTTGCCAAAGCTTCTGAGAAGTATGACTCTGCTTTGAGACCCCACAACCATTATCCGTCACAGTCTGGATGTGGACACTAATGTCTGCACTCAGATCATGAAGCCACTTTTGTTTTGCAATTAAGCAGTGTTTTAGGGATGAAAAAAAAAAAAAAAAGAAAATAAGAGACCTTTAAACATAGCCTGGCAATGAACCTATGACCTACAAGAATCTGTAGTCCATTAGCAATCAGTGACCCACTGAGTTGTCTGTTTTACAGTCCTCATTATCTCACAGTTGATTGAACTCATGCAACATGACATTTATTTATTAATTCACTTGGAAGAAAAAGGACATTAGGACTATTTAAAAATGGGACTAACACAGTTATTCTAAGAACCTAATTTTTCAAAGTCTGTCATTTAAAACTGAATAATATAATTATTTGTAATTTTCCTTGTGATTCTGTGTTCTCCAATAGAAATCTCATTGACTGTCTTATGCATGCCTCATAAGAAGTTTTTCACCTGTTCTGGCATTCCAAGTCTCTCTGGACACAATCCCTGCCCAAGAATATTCACTTAAAAGGAAAACTGGACTACACAGAGATCTGTTCCATGCCTCTGTGTTCTCCTGCTCAAACTTCCTGAATGTAAAGATTAATCTTAAAGCAGCAGCGTAGCTCTTTGCCCTCTACTCCCCCTGAAAGGAAACTGTCACTTCCAACTATTTCAGAATGTTAATTCTGTAAAACAGCCATGCTACAACCCTGCAACAATGCACAGTTTATTCTGGGTGGCTTTGGAATTGCCTCTGACTCCTGCTCATTTCCCAATAATTACTGATAATTACACCACTCAAAACAAAATGAAGCACAACAGACTCTTTCAGAGCTGTAGAAACAAAGTTTGTCCAGAAACTGACCTTCCCGTTTGGAGGTGAGAGGAAGTGTGCATGGAATTATATAGGCATGATGAGTTGCTTTCTAACTCATTTTGATAGAAATCAACAAGCATTGGCAGGAGGAAAACCAAGGCAGTAGCTTTAAGGAGCCCCAGGCAGCAAGCTACGTGCAGGTTTACGTTTATTCAGTGGCTTTAGAAGCTGTCAGTGTTCTGTCTCGCCTGTTATCTTAATATACTGCAACAATGGCAATGATAAACAACATACATTTAATATAAACCCTTCTTTGCTTGTTTATAAAAAAAGTTTCTTTGGTCAGCATATAAATGTCTTTGAGGTCTTTTTAAGGCTCATTGCCAGAGGGAAAAAAGGGTAAAAAAAGGCTGCTGGGGGAGCAGAGGAAGACCTGCCAAGTCTCACTTATACAGCAAAAGAGTTTTTATGGCATTTCTCCTTTTTCTGCAGACTGGTTTTACAACATGTTTCAGCAAGACACTCAAAATTGCACCCACCCTAAGTTTCAACCATCCTCATTTAAATTACCCTGGCAAAAGCAGGGACCTTGGTAACCGCTTTTGAACTGTAGTGTAAGAGTTTTGGCAGAAAAAGACCTTGGACTTATGATGCTGTGTTCACATCCATATAAGAGCTGAGGCACAAAACAGCCTTGGAGCTATGATGCTGCATTCATCACAGGGTAGGCGTGCAGGCATCAGTGGGTGTTGGACCTGTGACATTTGGACAGGCGCTCTGATGCTGTATTTCCTTCAGCGCAAGAAGTGACGGACAGAGGGGCCTTGGATTTCAGACAGCAGATGCAGAGCAGTGTTTATGTACATCATTCACATGCACAAGTATTCTGTGAGCCACTGGGCTCCCGCAGTTCCCTCAAACATTTAAAAAAAGCAAATCAAAATCCCTTTTTGTAGGAAGGTTGTATGGAGAACTTTGAGATATTGCTCTACCACCTTTAAAGGCAATAGAAATCAACCAGCTGAATTCCTCAGCTTTTCAAAAATAGTTCCACAGCTGGTTAGATTTGTTTGCTTTCCTTTTGGCATTCCTTCCCTGGAGTCAGTAAGCATGATCAGCTGCTATCTGCCTGAAGTACTATAGAAACAGATCTATTATTATTATTATTATTTATCATTCATAAATACCAACAATGTGCTGCATTGCAGTTTGTCATACAGAGAGCAGATGGTTTATTATAAGGTTAACATTCTGGAGCTCCAGAGATACTGCACCTGATATGCCAATCCCATGAATCCTGCAAATGTTATGTAATAATTGATCAATACTGGATTCAGCTTCATCAATACTTACAATTTTATTGTGTCCCACAGTGGCTGAGCAATATTTTGATACTTCTGTGGAAGCTATGCTTCTCATAGCTTTGCTCCTCAAACAGAAAACTTGGACTTGATGCTGAAATGATTGAATAAAGATCATTGGTTTGTTTTATGCAGAAGCTCAGAGAAGATGACCGTGATAGTCTTATCTGCTTCTAAACACCTGACCATGACATTGATGTTTTTCTGATTCTAAGAATTCTAAAAACCTAGGAATGTAGAATTTTGAATACAGATATGTCTAGCTCTTCCAGTTGTAAGTCAAATGTGACCTACGCAACCTCAGAGCCATCAAAAGACCCCCACAGACCTGTGAAATCCTCCCCCCTCACCCCAACACACACACAAAGTTAGTTTTAATGTCATTATCTTGAAACTAAAAATCAGGGAGAGAGGGCTCTCACTCATAGTTCTACCTGACCACATAACTGTGTAGTAGGCATCAATTCCATTTAAGCCAAAATGATTCAATGTCTGAAAAAAAAATATATTGTCAGCCTGATTTTGCTTAGGTGAGTCAAATGTAGTAATGAAAAAAAAATCTGTCAATTGTCAAAGCAGTAATTTTAGACAGGATCCAGTCAGTATGGCAACCTTGTAGATTTTAGCTCAAACTTCACATTTAATGAGTGGAGGAAGACTAAAGAAGGCTGTAGTTGGTGCTGACATATGGTGCATAGTCATCCACCAGAGAAAGGAGGAACAGGAATCACATTTGGTCTGTCAGCACTGTCCACCAGTAAGAACAGATAACTAAAAGAATTAAATCATAGTGAAAAGAAGCAAATAAGAGATTTTGTTTCCACAAGTCTCCAGAGTATATTTACTGAATATCATTTGTGTTCTCCTATCTGACTTGAGTAGGTTTATTCTCCTTTCTTAGTCAATATCAAGAAATAAGCACCTCAATCCGTCAGTCATTTGGACTGAATTTTTCAGTAGCATATTTTTCCCTGTTAGACGGTAACTAGACTGTAACTAGACTGTATGAATCCACCAGTAAGTCAATACAGTTCAAAATCTGAAATTATCTGACAAGTGCTCTGATAGTGGTAGCCCCCATTTTAGGTGACATCTAATACTTTCAGAGAAGAACTGGAAGGTAAGAACAGTGGCAGAAACGAGTTCTTGCCTTGCAGGAACACAGGAGAATAAATGCAGGGCTGGCCCTCTGAAACCAACCATATTCTCTGTAAAAAGTTCATGGAAACTTGAGCTGCTGGAGGCAGTTGTGACCGGAGTATTTGGGGATCAGAGTAAAAGGATGAAGTGATTCAAGGTTAGACTGCAGGCTGCTTGAGAAGCCTCTATTACTTTGCTTCTGGATTAGTTTCTTGTTTCTCATTTTTTCTATCAGTATTTTGGCATTAACTTAAGAAACTTATCTGAGAGGGACGATTTGGGTAGCTGCATTCAAAGTGTTCTGAAAACAGAGTGAAACAGATGAACAGTCCGTAAAGAAATGGTTGTGGTTAAAAAATTTAAACAACAAAAAGCACACAGAGATATGTGTAGAGTACTAACCACAATTATCTTCAATGAAAAAGTAATAATTTTGACATTCTCATGAAAAAACCTTCTGTGCTGTGATTCTATGTTATAATTTTAAATAATTTCAAAAAACCTTGATTGTTTTAACTGGAAAAATCAATGCTCGGTATTTAACAATTTCCGTTTTCCTCAAGACCAGTTTGTAACTTGCAATGAAGACTTGATGGAAATACTTAAAAAATATGCAAATTACTATCTTAGATAAGGTTGACTTTCACTTCAGAGGGCCAAAAGAAGAGAAAAAGACCTCTTGTTTTCAGGGTTGTCAGAAAAGAAGGCCAAATCCACAAAGAAGTAAGATACAAGAAGTTAACCTACTTAGGCAGGCAACAGTGAGTTGGAGGAATAATGGTTTCCTGTGTTTGATATCAACCTGTGTTTGATGTCAACCTGGGCAATATACTTTTGAATAAACTGGAGAATATGGTTTTGTGAGAAGAAATAATTGAATGGTTTTGCCCACGACAATGATAAAGAAGCAACCACAGAAAAATATTATCTTGCATGGGTCAATGCTGTGCCTCTCCATCATGAAATAACTCCTGGTTTTCACTGCTTGAAGCAGCTGCACAGAGGTGGGACAGTTTAGGCTGGACTAATAGTAATATAAATATTGCATATCATAATGTAAACTGAGGTGAGTAGCACAGTGTGGTTAATTTCTTAGAGAGGAAGAAGTCATGTTTCCCAGGAGGAGTCTGGCAGTGAGGAGGTACCACTCTACAAAAGAGAAAAGGCAGAAACTGAAGTCACACTGATGAAATGGGCACAGCAGGTACACTGAACCCTCCTGCACAGCTGTTGAAGGGAAATGTCCAAAGTCACTGGGTGCCAATGGTGAGGTAGACAGTCTGGAAGTTTCTAGAGGATGGGGGGGGGGTCTCAGCATTGGGAACCATGTAAGAGGGAAACATGTGTACATGCAAAAGAAGAGCAGGAAATAGGATGTTTTGAGGGAAACAGAAGAAGGAAACTGACAGGCAGAGAAACAAGAGAAGGGAAAGAAAGGAAGAAAGCAGATGGAGGAAGAGATGAAATTAGGAAACATCATTATTAACTATTACGAGATCTGTTTTTTGGCAGCTAAAAAAATGACTTTTTTCCTGTTCTTACAGTTCTGTTTAAGTCACTGCTGAAGTATGACAGGAATGTAAAAATGAGAGTTTCCCAAGACAATCTTTGAATTAATTAATAATTGAATTAGAGAAACCATTATGAAACCCTTGCATTCAATATTCTGAGGGCTTCTGAAGTAATTTTAGATAAATAAGGCAAGCTTATACTTGTATTTCATACCAATGCATTATTTCCTTGCAATTACTCTTACTCTGCACATAGAGACCCATAACTTTATGATAATATCAGATATGCTAGATGAATAGACAGGATGCAAATTTTGTTTTCTTTTTTTAAAACAGAATTTGTCACCAAAGACTTCTTAAAAAAATGGACCATGACCAAAATAGTTCACTGTGTTTAACTAGCAGCAGTTTAAAGTGTAAAAAAACCCAACGTAATCAATAACTTTTTAAAAGGGCTCTAAGGCAAGTTTTTATGCCTGTGGCATACACACACAGACCAGTGATTTTAGGTTATTCCTTTCTTCAAACATGGAAAGAGCAACAGTTTTGACATCACTCACTTTTCCTGTACACAATATCCAGCCCATCAATGTTGTATGGAATGACTCACAGAGCATGTGGACTTCTGGCTGAAATGCAATGGCTCGGATGTTGTATCTACTTCACAGTTCCTTTGCTTCCTCCAGGGTGTGTGTATATGCATATATGAAAACCACACCGGGACAAAATATCACACGATCATATTGATTCACTCTTGCTCTTTTCTCACACAGTTGAACATCCTGACACATTGTAAACTCAGCTGAATATGTGCCAGGCCATAGCAATCTGCTTCTCCTGCAGCACTGACATTTCACTATGAACTCCCTAACCATTACAGCAGAGACTGGAAAAGGGTTATCAGGCTGTTTCTGACTTTTTATTTTTCTGTTCACTTAGGATAACTTAACTTGATATTCTTATAAACTATAAATTAAGAAAATGGAGTCATACTGACTTCATTATACTTCAGGCTTAAAAGCTTTACTATTTAGTCTTACGAGTTAGGAGCTTACTACATATATTAACCTATAAAAGAATTTAAGAAGAAATGTGATGATGAAATATGAGATAGGACAAATTTGCACTCAGTGGCACTAGTATCACCCTATTGTTGCTAAGACATGACCAATGACAAAATCTTCCTCCATAGTATGAACTAGTTTTGATACCCCCAGAACACATGCAAAGAATGAGAGAAATCTTTATGCACCATAAATATCCTTCCCCTGTTTTGTGGTAATAATGCATCATAAAAATAGTTATGACTTAGCCATCTCAGCTTCCCTCTAGTTTTATTAGCTTTCTTTTAACCATTAAACATTAATGCAACTTCAAAGGGGGAACTCGGAGCAACTGAACTCAGCTTCGTGCATACAGCTCTATGTTTCAATTAGCAATGGGCTGTCTCAAAAGGTTCAGGTTTCTTTTTAGGACACAGGACTGGAAGAAACCTTGCGGTAAATCTCCACCATCACGGGCAAATATGTTGCTTAGGGACTATTCATAAATGCTTTACTTCTTCATTTCAAATCAAGCAGAGAAATTGTCTCCCATTATTCCACTCTGAAAGGCACCCTAAAACCTCATTCCTCTGCTCACTCTTTGGTTTTCTCCTGTTATTCTGCCTAAACATACTTTGTGACCAGTTCTGCTCACTTCCTGTAGAATCAGCTAACCCTTGGTTTTGTACCTCTTATTTCTTCACACTGTTTAACCTACCAAAGTATAAAAACCTGGAAATATTTACACTGGTCCAAAGAAAAAGACATAGAAAATATCTTCTTTTTGACAAGATGAACAAAAGATGCAGAGAGAAGGTGTGTAGTGAGAGAACATAAGGGGCAAGTATAGACCGACCCTGCTTCTCAAATATGTCTCAGTTTCTGGAAACCAGCATTTTAAGCATGAGTTGGAAGCAGCATACAGACCACTGTGATTAATAGCCCCTCTGCTATGAATCTGTTGAGTCCTTTGTAAATCCAGTGGTAATTTTAGCTTCTGCAACATCCTGTGGCAATGAATTCCACAAAGTAATTATGCACTGTAAGGAAGAGTGCTTCTTTTGTTTGTTTTAAAAGTCCTGGTCACCCCTAGTTCTTCTTTTAAAAATAACAGTGGATGGTGATTCTCTAGAAAACTTTTCCACATCATTTCCAATTTGATAGATTCCAATCAAATAGATAGACAGTAGACAGACCTCAATCCATAGACAGATAGACAGCTGGATATGCCCCATTTTCAAGCATTTCTTTTCAAAGTTAATTGGTTCTAGTTTTCCCGTATATAAATGCAAAAGTAAGTTCAACCCACTTTGTCATTTTACAGATGGGATCACTGTAACTACACATTAAACTCAAAACAGATTACTATAACCCCCATCACAGTGAAACAGATATTTATGCAGTTTCTGTCTGGTTCTTAATCTCTTCTTAATAATCCTAACATTTTTTCAGTGTCACAAGCTACTGAGCAGCAGTTTTCAGGGAACCATCTATATACACTGTTATTAAGCTCTCTTCTGCATAGCAGGATTCCAGTATTCTGTATATACAACTAACTGCTGGAGAGGAGCTGTGTGCCTTACTTTGTCTTTATCGACAACTAATTTCATATGCTTTTTTTATTGTTCAATCACTCAGTATTGTGAGATCCTTCTGCAACTCTTCATAGTCAGGTTTAGCTTTGAGTACCCTGAATAATTTTGTTTCATAGGGAAACTTTATCACTTCTTTCTTCAATATCACTTTCAGATCATTTATGAATATGTTGAACAGTACACATCCTACCAGAGATCCTGGGAGACTCACTTGTTAATCTCCCTACATTTATTTCTACCTTTTGTTTCCTAATTATTAACCAGTTAGTAATTCCTCAAGAAGACCTTTCCTCTGATCCCATGATAGCTTAAATTTCTCTGAGTCTTCAGTGATGGTCCATGTCTAAATCTTTTAGGAATTTCAGGCATACTGCCTCGGCTTCTTCATGTGTTCATCAACTTGCCTCTACAAATTTCTTTCTGAAGATTTCCAACTATACAGGAGTGAGAACCAGCCTACTTAAATTCTACGTTTAAAACATGTCTCAAATAGCAATTCAGTTTTTAACTTTTCATCTAATGCTAAAGAATTATTCTGAATTACCAGTAAAGTTCCTCGGGTGCTTAACTTTAGTTATATATCCGCATGTCCCATCTATGTATACCTATGCCACACCTACATACCTGTCACAATCCAGTTTGATGGTAGTTTCCACCTTTTTTCCATACCTTTATATCAATCAATCACCTTGGTATGAAAGCTGAGGAAAATATAATCCATATTTTCATTTGAACCTTGTTTCTTTCCCCACTTCATAGAAGGCTTATTTCTTTTTTATATTCATATGCCTGAGAAGCTTTGTCTTATTTGTTTTAGCTTCCTTTGCAAGGAGAAGCTGAATTAGACCTCTGGCAGGAGCTTTTCACTTTATTCTTAAATTTCCTGTTCTTCAAGATGTAGCTTTCATGATTTTTCCACTCCTTATAGAGTCTTATTATTTCTAAATATTTCTTATGTGACTATTCATTCAATTATAAATGGAAACTTCCCTACTAGTTTTTAATCTTATTTAAAATTCCTCCTATCTAATTGCAAATTCCTGATTGAAAGAAATTTCAGTCAGTTTCACACTTCAGTTCCTAATTCTGCACATCTCTTGACTTCACTTGTTAAGTCTCTTAATTTCTTATATTCGTCCTCTCAGGACAAAGATCTATTTTCTATTTATTCCTCAATGTAATTTAATGGGAATAATCTTGATGTCACTTAATTCAAGTAATTTTCTATGGCCGGGTCTTCTGTAACATCCTGGTTTACCAAAGCAGATTCAAAAGTGGATTTATTCCCTATGCAGTCATGAAACCAGTAAGATGCAAAACTGTCTACTAATGCATCCAGGATTAACTAAATTCTACCAAAATTAGTTACTCAAGTTTTAGAGTTGGTTGAATTGTTGAGGAATAACTCATTTGTTACTAATTTTATAACTGGGAAGTTTTCCCACAATGACACAATTCTCAGTAGTATTAATCTCTGCAACAATTTCAAGACATTTATATATCCAGTTCTTATTCTGGAATCTATAGCAGGCTCTTAATACCACCTCTAGAGAACCTGTTTTATAGAAACTTTAAATTAATTTTGATTCAGATTGAATATCTGTGAGTCCTTTTTTGGCTATACTTCTTCATTGAGATAGAATGCCAATCCACTGCTTTTAACTTTATTTCTGTCCTACATGAAAAAATTACTCTTTTTAGTGCCCTTGAGTATATATGATTAATGATGATATTTCACAATGTTTTTTAAAATCCTAGTAATAATTATTTTATTGTCCAAACATCACAATCTTATTGCCCAGAATTTTTGCTTTAATAGGGGAATATTTCTATTTCTTTCAGATTTCACTCTCCTTACTGAGTCTTTAAACTGAATGTTGACTATCAGACTGCAGTTCCTAGAAGTATCAATACTTTCTTTTCTCTTCCAGTCAATATTTTGATGATTTATCATGCTTTTGATTACCATGAAAAATTTTGTCATTGCTTGGTCAATGGGATGATGCCTGTTGCCCATTTCCAAGACTGTCCCAAGCACAGGATACTGATAGGCAAACAGATATAAATTTTAAAGTAGTTACTATATTGATAACAATTAATTAATCTCTTTAATACAGGTACAGCATACACTTCCATCAGAGTTTAGCAGAATTGATATGGATTTAAGCCACCATGTCCTTTGTGTTGCTTGTCTTACTTTCAAAACTACTAGTTTTAACTGAACAATCCTGATGGTAATTCCTATGACTAGTTGCGGCAAATGTATTCACAAGGATAAATAAAGGGCTCTCATCTTCTCTACAGGTCTGTCTAACTTTGTCATTTAAGTATACCAGAAAATCTATCATATTAAAAACACATTGTCAGGTTCCCCGGGGAAAACAATCAGGAATGAACAAACTCTGCACAGAGGTGATTGAATGTAATTATTTTTTTCAGAATCATTCTTTTCTGTACCACAGACCTGAGATAAGATAATGTATAAAGTTAAAATGCCAGATTTTTTCTTTAAGACTTTCCTTTGCAAGTCAGGTCAAGGATA
>VZRW01001886.1:129865-142147 GCA_013398125.1 Aegotheles bennettii | reverse complement strand
AACCTCCTATGCTCCAGTTTGCATCCATTGCCCCTTGTCCTATCATTGGTCGTCACTGTAAAAAGCTTGGCTCCATCGTCCTGACCCTCACCCTTTACATATTTGTAACCATGGATGAGGTCCCCCCTCAGTCTCCTTTTCTCCAAGCTAAAGAGCCCCAGCTCCCTCAGCCTTTCCTCATAAGGGAGATGTTCCACTCCCTTCATCATCTTAGTGGCTCTGCGCTGGACTCTCTCAAGCAGTTCCCTGTCCTTCCTGAACTGTGGGGCCCAGAACTGGACACAGGACTCCAGGTGTGGCCTCACCAAGGCAGAATAGAGGGGGAGGAGAACCCCTCTCGACCTACTGACCACTCCCTTTCTAATGCACCCCAGGATGCCATTTGCCTTCTTGGCCACAAGGGCACATTGCTGGCTCATGGTCATTTTCGTGTCCACCAGGACTCCCAGGTCCCTTTCTCCTACACTGCTCTCCAGCAACCAGTTTCGTGCCCCTCGCACGGCATTGCCCCTCCTTTCGCTCTGGGCCTGTCTGTGCAGCACAAGTTCTGCTGACCCACGGTCCCATGGGTACGGAGGGGTCACAGTCCGACCCCGCAGCCCCGCGTGTCCCTGGGCACAGGCGGGCTCGGGCTGGGGGTCCCGGCAAAGCTTGGCCCTTGGTGTCCCAGGAGCTCCAGGCTGTGGTTTGTCCCATCCCAGGCTTGCAGCGCACACGTTTTTGGAGCATTGGAGCTCCATGGGGTTGTTGTTCTGGACAGGCACGCCATACAAAGAACAGTGATCCAAAGCAGCTAACTGCTAACTGCGTATCTTTTATTGCTCTAACAAGCTCTTACATACCTTTAAGTAAGGAATATGTGCACAGGTATAATTGGTTCAACCAAAGATCAACAGTTCATGATTGGATAACTTTCTCAGCTGCAACTTTGATAAGCTTCTTCTTCTGGTGGTCTGCCAGCTCCTCAATCTTGTTGTCTCCGCTCTTCTCAGGACTCCCCAGGCTCTTCAAGGGGCTTCTTCAAGGGTACACAGTTCTCTGCTCAGGGTCGATATCAAACTTCCATTCCGACCCCTCAGACCAGCCCAGGTTTCCCACACATGGTACTGCAGGTCCCTCAAGTGTACGAGCTGTGCCAGCAGAGAGCAGTTCACGTCCCCATTTAACCCATCCTGCTAACTGATGGGAGCAAAATCTCTTGGATGCCATCCCCCCTTTATCCTGTAACCCAGCATTTACCCAGCTGGAGTTACAGAGGCTTCTGGACCCTGCTCAGTTGCTTTGAGCACAAACTGCAGGGCTGCGCTGGGGTGCGGGAGGTGAAGGGGGGCTGTGTCTAGACCAGAGGAGCTCTTCTGAAGGCTGGCTGTGCTGTTGTGTTGTGGTAATTAGTATCTCTAATCTAGCTTGAAACAAAGCATCTCAGCCCCTTCAGTCCCCAGCACAGCCCTTGCAGGAGGAGAGGGAGGTGTATTTAGCCTCCACCAAGCTACGATGAACACCAGGCCAAGCTGAGATCTCGGTACCAAAGAACAATGTGGTGTTTGCTGGTATCAGCTGTGGCCAAGCAGATGAAACTGCCCTGAAACAGCTCTCAGAGAGTGAAGGGTTTTGCTGCTGGCAGCCCACAGCTGGTTCTGAGCTGGGTCTGCCCACCTCCTGCGTCTGAAGTGCAGTACCGGGGGTACACAGGGAGCCAGCTCTCCTGGTCCCTTTAGCTGGTGCTTGGTTATGTTTTTCCAGCTTCACAGATCCCGTTTCCTGCACTGGTTCTCCACGCCCCTCCGTGTGCACCTCAGCACTGAGGTCAATGCGGATGCTTACAGCAAATTTGACCTTGCTGAACTCT
Organism: Aegotheles bennettii; assembly: GCA_013398125.1. NCBI lineage: Eukaryota > Metazoa > Chordata > Aves > Caprimulgiformes > Aegothelidae > Aegotheles > Aegotheles bennettii. The sequence continues at coordinate 140,298 of VZRW01001886.1, read as the reverse complement.
CCAGCTTTAATCTCAGAAGAAAAGCACCTTTACTGCTTGGATATGGCACTCTGGCAGGAACCAGAGTTCCTTCCACCGCAGCTCATCACGCAGGTGGCACTGCCTCCTTCCATGCAGGGAAGGAAAATGAGCCCTCAGCACCCCAGGAGGGACACAAGTCAGATTCTTCAGGCTGGAATAAATTGCTTTTGTAGCCAGATAATTGAACTAGAGAGAGAATTATTAACTGAATGGATCACTTTCACTCTCCCAAAGCAAGAGCAGGGACTTTTCTGTTAGACACAAATTCTCTCTTGTCCCCTGACTTCTTAAATCGGGGTGCTCCTGGGCTTTCTGAGCAAGATCCATTGCACCTGACTCCAGAGGGGACCCTGCAGTTCCCACTTCCCAGCTCTCATCACAAGGTGGCGTTACAGACTGAAAAGCTGGACCGGCTCTGCCAACGCTTGGAGGTCTTTCCCAGCCCCCGGGGTGCCCAGCCCCAGAAGAAGCTGTGGATTTAACCCTGCCAGCTGAGCTCCTCCACCAGGTCTCAGCCCCCTTCTCCTCAACGCCAAGGCTGTGCTTTGAGCCCACGGTGCGTGGAATGACAAACTGCAGCCGTTACCCCATAAGCTGGGAGCCATCTAACAGCACGGCTTGAGCTGGTTATAGTTCTGACAGTTCATGGCATGCAGAGCGCTTTAATCTTGACCTGTGACAACTCCAGCTCTTCCAGGGCCTGCACTGCCCCCGAGGAGACGCTGCTGATCAGCCCAAGCCGTTTAAGATGTGGCTGAAGGGAGCCGGGGGCGATGCATGAGCACAATGCACCCGACTGGGCTCCTTGCAAAGCGCTGCCAAATTTAGGACTGTCCTTTGTTTGCCTGAGAGTGACTGGGGAGAGTTACGATGCCTTTCAATAATTTACACCTTGAAATAGTAACACAGAGAGAAAAATCACTCTTAGATATGTTATTTTTTTTAAAATATGGTTTGAGATATGTGTGTAAAGCCCCAGTGTGTTATCTCCCCTCTATCCCTCCTGCTGTCCCTGCCCTCCTGGGGGTGCAGCCTGCCCACCCCCGGCATGACCCACAGCCAAGAGCCACAGCTCAGCTTGGCCCCACTGGTTTGGAGGCTCCAGTCCCACACGTTGCCCCACCAGCTCAGGAGGGGGCACCAGCAATGGCCTTGGCTCATGTGGGACCATGCTCCCCTCCAGCCCTTGTTGCTGCCATCAAAGCAGGCAGCTCTCTGCCTGGGCCAGGCTCCATGGTTGTGCTCACTCACTGGGTAGCTGCTGTGTGCTGAGGGCTATAGGCAGCTTGGATCAGCCCCAAGAGACCAACAGCCCTTGATGGCCCTGACCAGCCTCACCTGACACCCCTACACCCATAGGTCAGGAGCCCCATTTAAGCTCAGCCCCGGAGCTTTGTTCCTCCTATGGGGGATGCTGCAGGAGTGCCTGGCTCTGGCCCTGCTCCTGGATGGACCCCTTGGCTCCTGGAAGGACCCTGGGACATGTGCTGTACCTGTGTCTCTGGCCCTATTTTCTGGGTGAACTTTGGACCCCTGTTGTAGCCATGTCTCCAGCTTTGTCCTTGGCCCATCTTTTCTTGTTCCTGGGTGGACTCTGGACCTGGGACTGCTGATAGGCCCAGTAACCAGCCCTGGGTTGTACTGGTGATCTCTCTGTTGGGGTCACCTTGGCTTCCCTTCCCTTAGGAAGCAGCTGGCCCTTCCTGCTCTCTCCTGGACCCAGCATCTTGTAAGAGAGTAAGTACAAAGCCTGTTAGTCTCTACATTGAGCCTGCTTCCCATGGACCTTCCTGGACCTGGGAGGAAGCTGTTCTGCCATGGTACTAGGTAGTTGTGTCAGCAGAGGAGGATGCAGGGCTGGGTTAATGTCAGTCTTGCTGGATGCTCCAGGCTTCATCCACCAGTCACTTCCTGCAAGAAGCAGCTGTGATCTAACTGCATCTCCTCCCCAGCCGAGGGCCCTGCAGCCTCTTCCCAGGGCTTAGTGTCTGTTTCAATAGTTGGGTGGCTGTGCTGTCTCCTGGGGTGACAGCTCTTGGAGGCACAGCTGCCCCGGGGATGGACATGGGGCACAATCAGTTCCTGAGCTGGACGTGTCCCTTTGGGCAGTGTGGGGATGTGCTGGTCAGGCTGTTCCCTTCACTGTGGAGCTAGAGAGCAGGCTGCGTTGGCCCGGAGGAAAGAGCAATCAAAAAAGGTTATATTAAACCAAAATCAGCCCTTTGAGGGGCAGGCACAGCAGCACTGAGTGCAGTGCTGGTCTGCATCTGGCTGGGCTCCTGCCCATGGCCCTGCTCCCTCCAGGCCCACCTGGGGTTCCTCTTGCTGCGAGAGCCTGGGTCTCTTTGTTGTTCAAGATGTGCTCGAGCAGCAAGAGGAGCCTGTGCAGCTCCCTCCCTTCTTGCCTGAAACTGCTGCAGAGCAATTTCTTTTTCCCTTTTGACTCTGGCAGAGCCCTGGAGCTCTGCTCTCTTCCCCTCCCACCTCCCCTGTCATGCTAAGCTCCCCCCAGCCAAGTCTCCTTCCTGGGCATCCCCTTCCAGCTCCTACTCAACCCCCACTTTTCTGTTTCTCTCCCTCCTCCAGTGCTCCCATCCAGGAGCCAGATTGCAATCTGCACTCTGTTACTTGGTGCCTTTCATCTAACAGATGCTAAACCACTTTCTCAGCGTGCTAAATGTGACCTGCTAATCCCATGGAGGGGATCCCCAGGGACAGAAGCCACCTCTGGGATCTCTGGCAGATCTCCAGGGTCTGTCTGGGTGGTGAATGTGTGGGTGTAAAGTGGCTGCCTTGCCCCGAGCTTGGGTATCACAACCTGCTCTGCTCCTCCAGGCACCTTCATTTTGGGGATTTACACACATGGCAAGGCTACAAGAGCAGATCTCCCTCTTTGCAGGGGTCTGATGGGTCCCTTTCCAGCCAGGAAGCAGCTCTGTGGGGCGAGCAGCAAGGTGTGGGGGTGAGTACACAGAGCAGACCTGGAGGATGGCTGGTACAGCACCACCCTGAGCACATGAGTGGGCTGTTCTGGGTCTCATTAAATCATACTGTGATGATAAACTCTGATTACTCTGAGTGCCATTTTGTTGGCTTAATTCTATGAGGTTTTGCAAAGCCTGGGGGGGGTTCAGCCGGCGCTGGCACCTGGCACAGGGTGGTGGAAGCATTGCCCGTGCACCCACGGTGGTGAGAGGTGAGAATGAACCCCCAGGAAAAGCACCAGCCCAGCATTTTAGAGTAGAGCTCACTAGAAACAGCTTATTCCATTAAAAGAGATAAAGAAGGGGAAAAAAAAATCTTAATTAGGACAGAAACCCCCAGATAGGCTTTTTTAAAGAAAAAGCCTAAAAATACCATTTTTGCTTTGATTTGAAGACTATTTTTGCTCTTCAGACTGTAAGATAAGACACATTTGGACTGATGATGCATTCCACAACAAAAATACATCCCTTTTCATCCTGAAAATGCTGAAATGGATTGTTTAAAATTTTTACAACATTTTACCCCCCTTTTTTCTAAACCCAAATTTTTAATTTAGCTGAAATGTCTTTTTTTGAAAGCAAACTCTTGATTATGTTTTTTCCAGTGGCTTTAATTAGAATTAACAATTGCAGCTGATTCTTAGCTGGGTGATAAACAGCTTGACTGAATCCACTGAGCAGCCCTCTCTGCTCTGGGACTTCCAAACAAGCTCAGTGCTAGCAGGAGTTTAGCCCTCTGCAACATTTTAGCTCAGTCTAGTCGCTGGAATTTATTTTTCTTTCTTCTTTCTCCTCTGAGGATAAATTTCAACCAGTGCAGCATCTCTAACAGTCAGGGAACTTCACAGCGAGTTGAGATCACATTGATTTCTTGAGGAAGAAGCCGCATACTAATTTTTTCCCATTTTCTTCCCATGAGGAAGGCAGGTAGCAGCTCCAGGAAGGCAGCTGGGTTTGTAGGTATTATGCTCACCCACTGGATGAGAGGAAAGCCTGAGGTCTGTGGGACTGTATGGGAAAAGACCTTGGCTGGGGATGAAGCTGGTGGTATTGGTAAAGGGAAGCACGTGGGTGAAGATCAGGGTATGGGTCAATCCATGGTCCAGCCCAGAAGAAGTCCATCAGGCACAGGAGCACCCTTGCTCGTCACACACAGGGTGATGCTGCTTGTAGGCAGCAGCTCAGGACCCCCAGGGCAAGGGCCCGTTCTGGGCAGCTCTGGAGCCCTTGGCCCAAGCTGCTGTGTTCACTGCCTCAATCCCTCTGCAGCAAAACCTGTCCATTAGCTGGAGGGTTCCTGGGCTTGTGACCACCCTGGAGGACCTCAGTGCCCAGCAGAAAGGTGCTGCAGAGAATCCCAGTGGCTTTTCAGGTCGTTGCCTTCTCAGATGCCATCCTGAGGGTGTCCAGGGCCCTCTTCCCCATGGTGTGGGGCCAGGACCTTGGCCACTATCCCAGCAGTGCTTCCCTCCATGTCCAAGATGACTTTCACACCCCACAGCTCTCTGGGGGAACGCTGCAGTGCTCTGATCAGGGAGGAGGAAGGGCAGGATGGTGGAGGCAGAGAGAGGATGTTCAAGTCTGCTCTTAAATTCTCTGGTTCTGCTGCCCAGGTGGGTTTGTTCAGACTGCACAGGCAATCTCCAGAGAGCCAACAGACACTGGGGCAACCACCTTTTCCAAAACCTATGTCCCCAGTGCCCACCATGGTTCTCCTGCTGCTGAGTCCAGCGCTCTTCATTGCTGCTCATTGCTGTCAAGGGCTGATCTCTTCTCCCTGGAAACAAACCCACGGCTTCAGCCCGTCCCACCTCATTCCTCCTACTCCACTGCCAAACAGTTATTACCATCTTGGATGATCTTGAGATGGTATTAAGTGAGAGGGAGGCTTCCATATAGAAGTCTCCCTGTGATTAATGGATTATGAGATTTTGTGAAAATTAAAGCCTTTCTTCACACATCATGATTTCAGCTCTTCAGCTGTTGCTTTTTCCCTTCTACTTGAGTACAGAAATCCCTGTGGGTCTCGCTTGCTCCCATCCCTTTTGCTGATGTTTTCTCCCCATGATGACCTGGAGATGTGGTTGGCCCACTGCTCTTTGCCACCCAGTTTTCCCAAAAGCTCCACCCTGCCAAGCCCCTGGCAGACCCTGCTGCTCCTGGGCCAGCGCCTGCAGAGAGGAGGGTGCTGCGAGCATGGCTTATTTATACACAAAACCAACCCAGGAGAGGGGCTGTAAATGCCTCTTTATTTCAATATTTATCACTGCAGCTCAGATGGATGAGGAATCCGATGGAAAGTTTAGGCGAAGCAGAGAGGAAATGAAAAAGTGTCGGTAAGTGGCAGCTCAGCCAGGAGACTGGCAGCCTCCAGGGTTTCCAGCAGCAAAAAGGCTTTCAATTACTGTGCTGTGCTGCTGCTCGATAACATCTTCATTTCCCCAGCCATGCTGCTGGGATGGATGGGGCAGTGGTCCTCGCTGCAGAGCATCCTGTGCCCTGCCATCCTGTGATCCCAGCTGTTTTCCCAAACCCCACAGCCTGGTTGTTATGGGGATACAGAGCTGAGACCCTAAAAAAAATAGAAATAATAACATGTTTGATCTTGTTGGTGTTTTACAGGGCTGTTTTCTTCCTGGATGCTGGTAGGCAGCCTGAGCAGCAGCAGCATGTGATAAATATCTCCAGGTAATGACCATCGGGGTTGCTCACTGGCACTGTGGCAGAAAGGAGTTGCAAAGGCTTTGCTGGGTAACTTCAGAGCATCCAGCGCTGGGCGTTGGTGATGGATGATGATTTAAAGCCCATTTTTGCAGGGAATAACTGCTCATAACCATCCCATCTCCTTTAAGTGTGCAGCACTGCTGAGATTTACAGTCTCCTTGTTTCCATCCTATGGGAAGTGTTTTGTTAACTGCCCTGTGCTCATTCCTGGACCCCATGTGCTGTATTGCAGGGATGCTCCAAATGCAGTGAGGAGAAGGAGGCAGTGTGGAATATGGCTCCCAGGGGCAGCAGGCGGAGTGGCAAGGGTGGGAGCTTCCCAGGAGTTTTCCAAGGATCTGAAGCCTTCAGCCCTGGGATGGACTGTCTGCCCATGGGTCAGCCTGGCTCAGCCTGGGCTGCTCTGCTGGGGTACAGTCGTGACTGCGAGCCTGTGCCTGTGTCCCTGGGGATGGAGCTGCCCTGTGGCTGCCTGCACAGTCCTTCTCCAGCATCCCATGCCAATGACACTATTGTTACTTAAATCCCTGCTTGGACACCTGGAATGGCTTCTGCTTGGGTCATTAGAGGTGGCTGCTTCTAGAAAGGGTCTCTGGGGACCCTGCTGCCTGCTCGCAGCTGAGCTGGTGGCACTAAGAACTCAATGTTCCCTTCATGCCAGTTGTGCACCTGCCAGGTCCCTCTGCTCTTGTTAGTGGCTTTATTCTCCTCTCTGCCTCTGAATCATCTGTGCATAGCTTCCTAGGAAAGCAGCTTGGAATTGAGCATCGTTGCCACCTTATCTAATTTAATCCAGAGCTGATATCAGATGGGAGCGAGGGAAGCCCGGTGGGAAGCCTGTGTGCAGCAAGCCACTTGGCTGTGATGAACAGTGTCGTTAATAACCCATAATGAAATGCTGGAGTCATCTGGCATTGCCGGGCTCTGGAAACAAGGCAGAGCCTGCCCTGGCTCCCCCGGCTGACACCACCGGGCTCCCACCAGAGCTGAGATGTCCTGTGGGTGCATTTGGGAAGGAGAAGAGTCATTGCAGACTGACACCTGCCAGGATCCTGACCCCGAGCTGTGCCACCACTGTGCCACAGCAGCTCACCTGGAAACCCTTGTGCTTTGCCCCCCGGCCCCTCTGGCAGAGCAGAGATGGTCCCTCGGCTCATTGCATCCCATTTACTGCTCCGGAGCCTCTGAGGGATTGATGGCAAAAGCCCTTGGACAAGGGGTTTTTTTCCTTTGGATGACAAATGGTGAGAAGCTGCGAGTGGGACATGTCTGATCCTTACAGCAATTAGGAGGAGAGGCTGATGTGCCAGAACTGGTCCTGCAGAAGCCCCTGGGTCCTGACAAATAAAATGGGGAGAAAAAGTGTTCTTAAAGCAAGTGGGGTAAGCCTGCAGCTGCCATGCTACCTCATCTTAAGCCTGGAGTTCACCTCTGTCCTCTCTGTATGCATCTGCACCACAAAAATGATCTGCTTTGAACTCGGGCTGGGTCACAACTCACTTCTTGAGGTAGAAAGACACGTTTCATTATCTCAGCTTGGGAAGTGGCCTCTGGCAGCGGTGAGGCCGGCCGGGGCAGGCTGGGAGGTGATGGAGCTGCAGGTTGTTAAACAATTACACCTGCTGGAGCCTGAATTTCATCTGATTTTTTGGAGCTACAGCACAACACAAAAGGTTGAGTAGAAGGAAAGGAGGAAAGGCAAGAGGGGAAAGGTTTTTCAGACAACTGTCCTCTTCCCAGTGACTGTCTGGCCACAACTCCATCTATTTTGGTGTGGGCATGGAAACTGGAAATGAGTCTCCTGCTGCTTATGGACTTTATTACCCGGGAGAACAACATCTTTCAACCCTCATGGTCCTCCTCCTCTGCCTGCCCTAGGGCTGGGAGCAAACCCGTGCTCAGCCAGGATGCCCTGGAAATGGCTCCCATGGCCATGAGGGCGGCTTCTCCTCTCCTGGCATCCTCCCAGGGGGAAAAGGGCAACCAAAAGAGCTATCCTCTGCAGGAGCCCCATGAACACGTTGCTGCAGCTGAGCTGCTGGAGAAGCCAGATGGTCCTGAGGAGGGAAGGTGGCTCCAGCCCAGCACAACCCCAGATGCTTTTTCCTGGGGAAAATCTGAATTTCTGATGGCCCAAGGGTCACCTCAGCACTGCCCCTGCAGCGATCGCACTCTCACCTCCAGCTCCTGCCTGGGCAGCAGCAAATCTTCCTTGGAATCAAGTAATTAGGGCCAGTCACAAAGGCAAGTTTTATCGAGTGGATCATGACTGTGAATCACGCTGGGGTGTCAGGTTATTGATCTGGGCTGGTGCTGAGCAAGGGCACGGCTTGTATCGCCCCGTCTGGGGGGAAGCAGGCCCTCCCTGCTGCTGCAGCACAGACTGGCCCCACTCCTGTCCCCTCAGCCCAGCTTCTGTTAAACTCACAAAGCTGTTCACTGAGAAGCTGTCGGTGCTGTTCTGCAGGCAATAACCCACTTCTGCATCCTCAGTGTTCCTTATTTCCCCTTCCAGGCAGCACAGTGCTATTGATGAGGGGAGACTGGGGTGCCCATGGCTGGTATTTGGGGATGCCAGCAGCTCCAGGCTCACACACAGCCCATGGGATCCGGGCAGCGGTGCCTGGTGGTCCCTGCCTGGGCTTGGGGAGTGGGCAGGACCTGGCGCATGCCTGGGTGGGTTGCTCTGCCCAGGGAGATCAGTCCTGAATCCCACCCCGTGCTCAAAGCCAAGCTGCTTTGAGCAAAGCTTGCCCTTAAAAGCAGGCATGGAAACACGAGGAATGCAGTGCACTGAGTGCTGGTTCATCTGTGGCTGCTGCTGTCTGGGGCAGAGCGGCCACTCCTGCGGTGTGCGATGCTGCGGGGATCAGTGGCTCTGCGCTCATTAACGCTCTGGGCCACTAACGATGCCCAGAAGTGGCTGGAAACAAAGACAACTGAAGTCTGATGGATGAATGCTGCCTCCCACCAATGCAGCCCGCGATCCATCAATTACCTATCTGCTTAGTCCTTTTCTCCATCCTTTTACAATCTAAATAGCACATTTTATAGTCGCTGCTAAGTGATGTGATCAACATCAATTACCTACTAAAAGAGAATCAAGTCTTGATTTAAAATTAAGTGCTGCATTTTGCCATGTTCTTTATATGTAGCCAACAGAATAATTGCAGTGACATAAAAACTAATTACACAACTCCACAATTAGGCCTCCCTCCTAGTGCTGTGATTGTCTTTAAGTACATTGATGAAAAATTACTCCCAGCCCTGAATTACTCTCTCACACCCGTCTTCTCCAATACCTTCAGAAAAAACCCTCCTCCCCATCAGATCAAACAGAAGAACTGGAAATGCAGAAGATAACACATGCAGAGCGCGTTTGCTAATCTCTTTGATGTGTGAGTGGTTTCAGGCAGTGGGATTAGGCTGGCATCGCCGGAGGACGCAGCCGTGCTCCTCTCTGGGGCCACGGACCGAGCATCTCAGCCAGGCTCCCGAAGGCTCGGGGCTGCCGTGGGCGGTGAGGCTGGTTGCTGGTGCCCTGCTGTTGCCATCTGGTTGTGGCCGGGGAGAAGCTCCTCTTCCCTGTGCCCCGGCTGATGGTTGGCTCTTGGGTTTGCAAGCAGAGGAGAGGCCAGCCCTGGCTGGCTGCTGGCTGGGCGTTTGGTGCATGGAGGGGTTTTACTGCTCCTTCTGCTGTGTCTGAAGAGAGGGCTCCCCACGGCTCCGGAGAGGGCTGCTCTGCCTGGCAAAAATGGGGGAAGAGCTGTGTCCAGCTTGCCTGCCCCACCAGTGAAACCATGACAGGGCCTGGGCAGAGGCGGACGGACAAGCACTGTCCTGAGCTGGTGGCAATGCTGTGACAGGAACCCAGGGCACCCAGAGCCCCAAATGGAGGAGAGGGAAGAGGCTGGAGTAGGGAAGCACCTTCACGCATCCAAAGGCCAGGAGATACATCTCACCAGGAATCACATAGCTGCCTGAAAAATCATGCCATGAAACCTCAATAAATCATGGAGCACTCCTGATGGGCTTCGTGGGTTTTGAGTGGGATTTTGAGGTGCTCGTGTCTGACCTGGACAGACTGGAAACATTCCATGTACTGGGAAGAAAAGCTATGGTTTGCTTACAGTCAGTGTCCTGTCTCCGGGATCTCTGTGGGTGCACAGGGAGCAGAGCCGTGGGGACAGTGGCCCAAGGGACAGAGTGGGCATGCAGCTCCCCGACAGCCCCCTGACATGGTGCCATCCCATCAGCTGTCGCTTGCTGTCACTGAGCCTCCTTTACTGGATAATTTAACACCACAGGTTTAATTCTGGGGCTGCCAGGGTGGTTTTGGCCGCTGCCCGGTGCGTGGTGGAGGTCGTGCTGGGGAGGGGGAGGTCACACAGCTCGTGCCTGTGGCCTTTCTGTCACCTCTGCAGCGCCACCAGTGCCACGGGCTGGCAGGGGGGTGGCAAACGCCTCGGCACCCGATGTTACTCAGCACTGTGCTGTGAGCTAACGAACCAGAGGGACCTGCAGGCTCACTCCTGCCCCAGCTTCCCCACCTCTGCTCCAGCGGGGCTGTGAATTCACACCCTGCACCCACCCGGGGTTCACCGCCCCCCGCGAGAGGTGTGAGAATAGCGGGGGGGCCGAGGCAGCCGGCGGCGGGGGCCACAGCCCGGGCCAGTGACCCCTCACGGCCCTGCGGGTGTCGCC